>CM021104.1:105036209-105128393 GCA_007115665.2 Sequoiadendron giganteum
ACTCTAACACACCCAAAATTTTATTACATGAACTTATTACATAAAACCAACATAAGAAAACCAAAATTACAATTTTCACTTAACCTATTGAACCTAAGGTGCTCCTACACCAAGATCTCATCGATCTTGATTTGGATGGATAGTCCATTTAATTGTTCTTCACTCCTTACTAACTCTTTCTTCTCACTAACATTTCTTTTGTCAGTCCTCACAGTCATCTTAGTGGTGTGCCATGACACACAAAAAAATAACATTAGTTTCATCATCCTACATCCATAATCATGTAAGAACATCATCATCATATGCATATTAGGTCATGTATACTGCATAAAAATACAAAAAATTGATAGCATTACATTACATTATAGAATCATCATCCACATAGAATTATACAAAACATGGCATAACATGTCATAGGCATATAATGTCATCTTGCATGTAGGTGATATAAGCACATTAATTGCATCATAGATAATAAGAATTAGATATTCATACATCATATCATACATATAAGCATTAATCAATATCATGTGCATCCATACATACATCAACATAAGCATACACCGTAAATCCATAATGCACATCAGGTACAAACCATCAGATAAATTAGAATGCATAGCATATATACCATCACATAGAAACGCGCATAATAAAACAAATACACATCATGTAGTCACTGCTAAAAAATGATTTGGATCTCATATATATATCAAAATGTGTCATAGTATAAAATATATGTCTATAAAAAATGGAGCTTGTAGGATCAATCAAAATATACATATGTCGATGTACAAAATTAATCGAGCTAACCTGAATTGCCCCTATCCTCATGTCTCAAGGAGGGCATATCTGGTCTAGGTCCTGATCCTGATGGTCCAGGCTAATCCCACTCTCTAATTGGTTGTGGAGGTGGATAAGGTGACCTTCGAGGACCTAATACTCCACAACTACTACCTAAACTTCATGAATGAGACCTGCCCTAAGACCAGCTCTTTGTGTAGTTTGATTCCCTCTGTGAAGGTGGCACTGCATCCTCATAAAGTACTATATAGTCCTTTGTGGCTTGATCGACTTGATAAAGCTATCACCCCAGATCTGCCATAAGACCACTCATTATCTTCATAAACCTAAGTGACCATTGCTTGACCCTCTACGCCCTAATCACTATAATTTCATGTTCGACAATAAGCTATGTGACACATCTCTATAACCCTTGCAGTTGTGTAGCTTGTGCCTGGAGTGCTTGCACCTAAGAATTGTCACCCCTGGCCTCAACCTCCTCCTCCATGATATGTGTGATGGCCTTTATAATAGGCACATCATGGAGATCCACATCTACGTCCACCCCCATCTCTTGCTCCTCTCGAGCTACATCCTCCTCCTCTTGGGTGTGCTCCTCTTGCATGCCCACATCATGCATCTCTTGATCCTGCTAATCAACATCTTCCACATGCACCTCCTTTGTGATCAATGACAACTAGCATGGAATCACGGGAAAAACTCTAACTCTACCTTTGCCCCTATCACCTCCCCTACCTCCACCCCAACCTCCATCATCTCTACCATAATCTCCTCTACCACCACCTGTCCCACCATCATCAACTCTCCCTCTCCCCCTCCCTCGCAATCTACCTTTGGGTCCTCTCCCTAGTCTCTTTCACATAGTTGGTAACCTTGGATCTATCAATGGCACTGGTCTATGATATGCCCACTAGGCATCATATACTCTGGTGTCATGCCTACATCAACAACATCAAGTATTTCTCCCCACTACACAGGATGAAGCTAGTCAAACTCCTTAAAATCAACTTGGGGATTGATCATGGGACCCCACTATTCCACCTCTCGTGCAAATTTGTCAAAAATAGCCACTCTGATAGGCTCACCCTGTTGCTCTCCAAACTATTGTAGTACTTGTATCTCTATGATGTGTTGGATTTGTACAATATGACCAATCAAATATCTAGTCTACTTAAAATAGGGTAGATGCTTTGTGCCATCATCCCATGGGGTACACTTCTTGTATGGTCTCCATGTGAATGCAACCAATAAGTCAATCTCATATCGCTAGTCGCTAACATCTTCGACGCGAGTCTAAGTAACTACCCCTCTATAAATGAATACATAAGGAAAGCTAAGTAGAAGGTCCTTGACAATAATCAATTTAAACACTACAATATTCTCCCATACCCATACATGGAGCAAAGTAACCCCACATGTCTAATGGAACAGTCATCTCTGCAGGTGACATCATGCAATTAAAAATATAACATCACCAATATGCACCTAGTCCCCATGCATAGATTGCACCATGATCCATCATACTAACCAACATGTGGTCCCATCCAACTAGAAAAACATTTCCTCATCTGTTAGGCATTAAAATACCAGCTACACAACTGCATATGATGACGATCAAGCGCTCACATCTATCCTCCAGGGTATCCCAAGGGATCTCATACTCCTCACCTAGATCACCAGCGTAAAAAAATCATTGCACCACAACTAATCCAGAGTCAGGGTCATAAACAACCCTCTCGCCATGAATAGGTATCCACAAGATGTGCCATACATCCTCCAATGTGATCATTGCCTCTCCAATAAGCAAATGGAATGAACTAGTCTTAGAGCACCAATGCTTCACCAATGCAGTCAACAACCCTCGATTAGCTTGAATCTTGGGCATGAAAGTCACATAGTAAAAACCAAGCACGTGTAGAGTGATCCTCTCTATCTCATCCAAATAATCACACAATACCATTGACGATGACTGAGTCTCTTGATTATGTTGGTGTTTTTTCTAGCTGAGCCCCAAAATTCTCTAAAGGGGAGCCAGTCCTTAAGTTCAAAAAATCCCTAGGCTAGTGGCCAACACAACAAGTAAAGAATTCTAAGGTCTTTACTCCTGCACTTCAGGCTTTGTGGGACCTAGGAGGGTATTTCCCTATTGTGTTCATTCTAGTTTGTTAAATGGAGAACACTTTTGCACATATGGGTTCCTACTACTGGTAAATGAACAAAACCCACTAAAGATTTGACTGACTTTTAAGTAAATAACTGTCCATTTACTAGGAACGAGGGTGTATTTCAAACTTACATCTCAAAATTGACAATATTTTAATAAGTATTGTTCTTATTTTGAGCCTATGGCTAGGCTTATCACCAGTTTATTGATTGCACGAATTCTTGAAAAATAGGCTAGTGCCTCATCAATTGGGTAAAAGGAGTCAAATATGGAATACCCGATAATACATAAATTATTTAGCTCTGAAATGGATGGACTATTTTTGTAATTCCTTACAATACAAAAACTCACGATATCCAAAACATCACTTCTTACCAAATCCTTTGCAAATTATTATAGATCTATGACTCTCCTCAAGCATTTAATTAACTCTTTGAGCTAAAGCAAAGAACACACCCACACATTCAATTAACCATTGACGACAAACAAAAGGATACTTGATAGTTTCATTTATAATCTACAAAAACTGTACAAAGGAGAGTACATGTTTTAGAATTTAGATTTGTTTCAATATTATTAATTCATGTAGAACTATTTAAGGCTATTACATAAAAGACCTAAACCCAAGATGAATGGCCAACATATTCATCAAGCCTTCTGCATCACATTTGTTTTTTGTATTCAAAATCTCCCTAGACCATTCTAGACTCAAAATTTTGACCTCTATAATGAGCCTTGAAATCCATTTTATAGACTAAGGGAGAAACAAGAATTGGGCTCATTACAGTTACATTTCAAATATATTTCATTTCAGAACAAATTTTAATTTCAATTCAGAAATTCCCTGATGGTTACTTGTAACCATTTACCAAGCAGGAGAAACTACAATAGTAACAACCGCCAAAAAGCTTTGATAATCCCATTAAAAGTAACCCCAACCACCAACAAAAAAATGCATTCCACATCCACGTCGAGCCAAAATCTTCATAGCATCAACCTTCCAAACTTCCATGGTTAGCATAAAAACATAAAACCATCATATGCAGAGAACGCAAGAAAAACCACCACAATAATATCATTATCGTAACAAAAATTATGACCCAAACGCCACTTCCATCACCCATAACTAGAACAAACACCAACACTAGAGCCATGATACATGTGCCCACTTCACATCTTTGCAACAACCGGAGGAGAAACCACTGCTCCTTCTTCATCTTTTTCCTTGCCTGCCATGGAATAATCACGTCCGCTCAGAGTCTTTAGAAAAATTGGGGAAACCACAAGCACCTCTTACCCTAGGGAATGCAGTTGGTTCATAATCATGAGGTATTGCTAGTACCCTGAGTCTGGTTTGTTCTCACTATCAGATGGGATATTAGTGATAGCAATGGGGAATTCTGCCATCCATAAGAAGCTCAATCGTACCTAATATTTCTTCATATTTCCCTCAAAAATCTCACAACTTCTTTTCCCTTTACCTTCATCACCTCTATAGTCATAGCTTGGCCTCTCAACTGATAGCTGCTTCTGGTAGCAACCCATATGGGCTTCTTTCTACCGATGTCCTCTTTGCATTCTCCCTTCATAATTGAAGTATCCTTAGGAGTGCTTTGTTTGTGCACTAGAACATCACCATGAGATTCATGTACATTAAACCTCAAAGATCTTCACATCAATGGCAAGGAAGTAGTCGGCTCACTCATCTTACTCAAATATGCAATTTTGCAAACTCACACTAGAATAATCACCACTCACTACACAAACACAAAAAATTTAGACTCCTGATTGCAATGGCGAAGATGATAGCCCTCAATTAGCATTTATTGAGCAATTTGGTGATGTTGATCATTAATGTTCAATGAAAACACACACATGAACAAGTGATCACTTGTTGGCATCCACTTCATAACCGTTAACTTCCCAGGTGCATGGAAATTCACATATCATTCTTCATGATTATAAGAAATTAATTCTTCACACGCACGAAGATCAAGTTGAACACTTATGAAGAGTATACGCCATTAATGCTTGCTCTTCACAGAGCAAAAATGGTCATCACATGTGTGTTTCTGGTTTTAAATGTTAATCGCTGATCCATTGATGAGGTGGTCGATCAAACAACTCTTATTGAGTTGACTGTATTTGAATTCACTAAGATCATCACTCATCCATTTTTGGCCAATAGTGTTCATCTAGGTTAGAAGTGACATCCTTCATTTGTGGGTCTAACCCACTTCCCACACTAGTGGATCAATCCATGTGTCATGAACTTGCCAACCTCACAGTTCTTAATAAGCACTCACCTTTTCCTTGCGAGCCAACGGGGAATGACTAAAATTGATCCCCACACACGATCATCACCATCAATTTAGAACAAGTCGTGAGATCAATAGTGGAGATTGGGCCCCACATCCATATAAGGACACACATCATCATCTCGTGGACCTCACACCAAATAACAAGTCAACATTTGAAACTTGCAAGCCAGCGGGGAACAACCCTGATTAGATCTTGAAATCAGACGGCTCCTCGACTTGCACACACGATAAAATTAGTTGTAAAGATGGGGCCGTTGCTAGGCTGACGATAATTTGACCCTTGGGAAAACATGACTTATACTTAAGTCACTTGGAAAAATAATTTTGGCCTCTTTTTAAGAAATACTTGAAGTGGGCAACACGAGGGGTGACTGACACTCCAAACAAAAGGGGCCGATGGTAGCACACATTCAAAGGCTTGAGTGATGACTTAGAAGACTGGTGACTGACTATGACAAGTCAACACAAAATTAGAAGAGTGAGGGTTTACAATGAAAAGCAATAAAATAAGGGTTTTCTAAGCCAAAACACTTCCCTATCTTTGGGGACAAAGGCTCCAAAAACTTGATCAGAGCCAAGTATTACTCAAAAATTGCTAAGTTTTAAGAGCTCCACTAGTGGCTCATGCTCAGGGACATATACCCCCAGTGGGTATAGTGAGAATCCAGAATCTCGGGTAAAAGCAAACCAAAAGAAGGGCACAAGAAACCAAGAACAAGAATAACAAACCATATACATTGATTAGAAGGGTATAGAATGTAGCTTTCATTACCAATCCCACAAGCCTCCCTTAGTTTATTAGGCTTCATTCTCCAAATTGGAGGCCAAATGGCTCCAAAAACTTAGAAGCAATTCTTTCCTCTAACAAATACCTTATCCTGTGTAGATTTCAATGGATCAACACTTATACCAGGTGCCTCTGCACAATCGATTTGATCATAACCAACATGGTCAACCATTTTTCTGAAATTGTCTTGTCCATAATTCGACTCTGATGTACTTTTATTTGGTTGCATTAGAGAAATGAAATATCCATACTCCATTTTATCATCCCTATCATCAGTTCTGTCCTCATATTCAGATTTCATTTCAGGCTAAGAGCTTCAATAAATACTTCGATATAGACCTTGTGAGGAATCCTCAAGTATATTAAAATTTAGAAATATTCAGATTCAAGAGTCTGCCTGAATTGGAAATTAGGACAAAGAAAAGGATCCAAGTATACCAACCCACACAAATTAGCACTCGTATTATTTTCCACACCAGTATTATGTCCATTTGATGAGAACATTTTCATAATCAGTTCAATGAGGTATGAGGCATCAACAAAGAAACACCTGAACCCAACCTCACATTTATCAATAACACATCCGCCACTGCTCACATCATTTAGTATCTCTTTATACCATTAAAAAGATCCTACAATGTCAACATGATTTGAAAATTCATCAAATTATTTTTCCTTGTCAACATGTAATAGAATTAATCCAAGATCAATGCAATCCGGGTGCACAACTTGATCATCAAACATTAAAACTCTTCCTTTGCTAAGGTGTGCATCATTTTCCTTTATACATGTGGTTAACAGTTCAACAACTACCTTACAACAATTATCTTGAACCATAGGGATATGAGTGTATTTATCAACTCTAATCTCATCACACTGGACAATCATTGCCTTATCTTTGACACTTTCATCAACAATAATACTACATTCAGGATCATTGTCATGAGGAATGACACTTCTCAGTTTCAAACTTTCCACCATATAAATAACAACCAGGTATATTTGAAAACATACCTAAATTACATTCTTGGTTATCATCAGATGTAGCTTTCTCATTCACATGTGGGAAAGTGACCTTACTGACACTTATATTACCACATCCCTCATGTGAATAAGGAGCTATTGATTCAAGGTTACTCTCTTCAAGGATGGAATGAAAAACCTTAGTGTCAGCCTGGCTTTCATTCCTTCTTGCTTGACCTATATTAGCTCTAGTATATTCATAAGTGGTACTTGCTAAAGATTCATTAGGATTCTCAAGAAAGAGTGGATTATTCCTACACCAATAAGAATCATCATTTATCATCTCATATAATGGTGAAGACTCATCATATAAGGGATTCTGCCATATCTTCATTGTTGTCTCACATACCCTTGCCTTCTCAGTATGAGGATCCCCATTCCTAGAATCATAAATATACTCAAAATCATTATAATCACCTAAAGAGAAAAGAGAAGAATTCTCAACATAATATGCATTATTTGCATTCAAGATTATTGACCCACATTCTGAGAACTCTTCACATGAAGAAAATTGTTCACTCCCAAGAAAATGCACCCTCTCAAGGTTATCAACATATCCTCTACTTGGAGCAAGAGATTCCATCTAGATTTCATAAGAAGAATTATAATCAAGAGAGGACCAACCAAGATCAATCTCATCACCTTGGTCTCTGACTTGTGACGTAACATTTACTACATATGCATCACCATCATTGACTGCAACATGATTTGAAATTACCTCTTGCTCTCCTTGTATTTCTTCAATCCTAAGAACATCCCAAGGGTGCAAATCATGTATGATTACCTTGTCCTCATATTGGATATCTTCATTCTCATCACCACTGCCAGAACCTGCATCTATGTTGCTTGTGAACTGACAACAATGATTAATCAATTGTTCACATTTAGATAGATTGTCTTCACTTGATTGCTCTTCCTTTTGATCTTCCTCAACATGGTAGTCATTGCTAACATTTTGAGAAACAACATGCTGTATGTGGCCATACTTGATCTCTTCTACAATCCTTATCCAATCCACTACTTGATCAAGACTATGAGGTTTCAAATCCTTCGGTAATTTACTCAACCCTGGCTTGTAAACCTCACAAAACAAATCAATTCATATTGAATCATTGGGTCTAACACTCTTGGGTATCTCTATCAAGATATCCAAAAATCTTGTAAATAAGTCATATGGGGATTCTCCTACATATCTTTTCACTTCGTACAACTTCCTAATAGGGAACATTGAATCAATATTTCCCAAATATTGTTGATGTATGGTTGGGGCATGCCCAAGATCTGCATGTTGTGGTGATGGAACATGTAAAGCATTTGAAGCATCTTTGTCTTGAAAAATATTCCTGCTACCTAATGGTCCATTAGTTTGAATCATGTTGGAGCCATTCATACTAGTAGCCAAATGTCTTTTCATGATTGAGTATTTCAAATTGTTTTCAATATTCATGGTGGCTTTATAAGCTTGTTGCAATGTAGTAGGCTATTTGTCCCTCAATAGGTAGTTCAGCTTGCTATAAAATGCATCAAGGTACACAACCAAACATTCAACATCATTAGGTCTCATATTTTCAGGAATGTCCCTTATGGCCCTAGCAAATCTAAGATTGAAAGCAGGGATCAATTCCTCTTCATTTCTACGGATCTCCATGAAAGTTTTCCTTGCAAAAGTTTCATTCACTCCCTCACCAAATTGGTCCATGAAGGCCATCTTAAAATCATCCTAGGAATGTATAGAAAATGCTGGTAGAAAAGAGAACCAATCTCTCGCATCTCTTTTCAAAGTTTGAAGAAACAACTTCGTGACCACATCCTCAAAGTTAATTTCATAATCTCCCATCATATCAACACATTCCTACAAATGTTTGCTTGTTGATTCAAAACTTTCACCATTGAACCTTGATATTTTATCTCTGATATTATTTGGTACCATATTTGGGTAACCATAAATATTACCAAAATTAATAGCCTTGTACCTTTTGGTACTAAAATTTCCTTGATGTGACAAAGATGGTTCATTATGCATGGTTGTATCAACACCCACATCAGAGTGTGCGGTTTGACAATGCATTCTACTACTCCCTTAGAAGATTTGTTAGGACTACCTTAATATTACACAAGGAAGCACAAATTCCTTTTGGAATTATGATCTTAAATCCTTACAATTCAAACTTTCTATCTCTACTTTTCATAACATCTTTCAACAAGTGAAATTCGTGAATAAGACAAAATTGTACATCCTTTTCAATTTCACTTTAGAATCATACAAAGATTACCATTCCTTTCCCTATCTTAATACTATTTCACCAAATTGGGAATTATGTATATCATATATCTTTAAAATTCCCACAAATTACTCACAAATGTGACAATATTTTCTTTAGATTCATGAGAATACCTTGAATTTTAGAGCAGCCATTCACCTTCAAATTTGAAACTTGTAGATCTAAAGCTTTGTTATATTCATTATTAGGTTCTTTTAGTCAGAGTCACCACCTCTCATTACAGAGGATTAAACTTCAAATAAGATGAAGTGTCTTCAAAATAAGTCTTATTTTGGGTTTGCTCCAACAACGAATTCATCTTCAGATCCTTCGAACTTTGCTGCAGCTGAATCCTTCACCAGGTTCAAGAATTATTTGATATACGAACATGATGTTCAGATTTATCACACCATTTGACTCTATAGTATAAAAACCTACGACAAAATGATGATTTTTTTTTCCCCAGCAGAGTCACCAATTCTATTGGCATTTTTTTAGCCGAACCCCATAATTCTCTAAAGGGGAGCTAGTCCTTATGCTCAAGAAATCCCTAGGCTAGTGGCCAACACAAAGAGTAAAGAATTCTAAGGTCTTTACTCCTGCACTTCAGGCTCTATGGGACCTAGGAGGGTATTTCCCTATCAAGTTAATTCTAGTTTGTTAAATGGAGAACACTTTTGCACAGATGGGTTCCTACTACTGTAAAATGAACAAAATCCACTAAATATTTGATTGATCTTTAAGTAAATAATTGTCCATTTACTAGGAACGAGGGTATATTTCAAACTTACATCTCAAAATTGACAAGATTTTAATAAGTATTGTTCTTATTTTGAGCCTATAGCTAGGATTATCACCAGTTCATTGATTGCACAAATTCTTGACAAACAGGCCAGTGCCTCATCAATTGGGTAAAAGGAGTCAAATATGGAATACTCAGTAATACACAAATTATTTAGCTCTGAAATAGATGGATTATTTTTCATAATGCCTTACAATACAAAAAATCACGATATCCAAAACATCACTTCTTACCAAATCCTTTGCAAATTATTACAAATCTATGACTCTCGTCAAGCATTTAATTAACTCTTTTAGCTAAAGAAAAAAATAGAGCTACTTAGTCAATTAACCATTAACAACAAACAAAAGGATAATTGATAGTTTCATTTGTAATCTACAAAAAATGTACAAAGGAGAGTGCATGTTTTAGAATTTAAATTTGTTTCGATATCAGTAATTCACGCAGAACTATTTAAGACTATTACATAAAAGACCTAAACCTAAGACAAATGGCCAACATATTCATCAAGCCTTCTACATCACATTTGTTTTCTGCATTCAAAATCTCCCCAAACCATTCTAGATTCAAAATTTTGACCTCTGTATTGAGCCTTGAAATCCCTTTTATAGATTAAGGGAGCAACACACATTGAGCTCATTACAGTTATATTTTAAATATATTTAATTTTAGAACAAATTTGAATTTCAATTCAGAAATTCCCCGATGGATACTTGTAATCATTTACCAAGCAGGGGAAACTATAATCGTAACAACCACAAAAAAGGTTTTCCAATCTTACCAAAAGTAACCCGAATTGCCAATGGAAACCTGCATTCCATGTCCACGTCGAGCCAAAATATTTATAGCATCAACCTTCCAAACTTCCATGGTTAGCATAAAAACACAAAACCATCACATGCAGAGAATGCAAGAAAAACAACCACAACAATATTATTATCGCAACAAAAATTATGACCCAAACACCACTTCCATCACCTAGAACTAGAAAAAACACCAGCACCAGAGCCACAATACATGTGCCCACTTCACGTCTTTGTAACAACCGAAGGAGAAACCATCACTCCTTCTTCATCTTTGTCCTTGCCCGTCATGGAATATTCACGTCCGCTCAGAGTCTTTACAAAAATTGGGGAAACCACAAGCACCTCTTCCCTTGGGGAAGCTAGTTGGTTTAGAATCATGAGGTATTGTTGGTACCCTGAGTCTATTTTGGTCTCTCTATCAGATGGGCTATCAGTGATAGCAATGGGGGAATTTTGTCGTCCATAGGAAGCTCAATCGTACCTAATATTTCTTCATATTCCCCTCACAAATCCCACATCTTCTTTTCCCTTTACCTCTATCACCTCTACAGTCACAGCTTGGCCTCTCAACTGATAGCTACTTCTGGTAGCAATCAATATGGGCTTCTTGCCATGGGTGTCCTGTTTGCATTCTCCCTTCAAAATTGAAGTATCATTAGGAGTGCTCTGTTCGTGCACTAGAACATCACCATGAGATTCCTGCACAATAAACCTCAGAGATATTTGCACAATAAACCTCAGAGATCTTTGCATTGATGGCAAGGAAGCAGTCGGCTTACTTATCTTACTCAGATATGCAATTTTACAAACTCACACTACAATAATCACCACTCACTGCATAAACACAAAAAATTCAGACTCCTGATTGCAATGGAAAATATGACAACCCTCAATTCAAATTTATTGAGCAATTTGGTGATGTTGATCATCAATGTTTTATGAAAACACATGCATGAATAAGTGATCACTTGTTGGCATCCACTTCATCACCATTAACTTCCTAGGTTCATGGAAATTCACATATCATTCTTCATGAGTATAAGCAATTAATTCTTCACACACACAGAGATCAACTTGAACACTCTTGAGGAGTATACACCATTAATGCTTGCTCTTCGCAGAGAAAAAAAGGCCATCACATGCATGTTTTTGGTTTGAATGTTAACCATTGATCCATTGATGAGGTGGTAGATCAAACAACTCCTATTGAGTTGATTGTATTTGAATTCCCTGAGATCATCGCTCATCCATTTTTGGCCAATAGCATTTATCTAGGTCAGAAGCCATATCCTTCATCTATGGGTTCAAACCACTTCCCACACTGGTGGATCAATCCACGTGTCATGAGCTTTCCAACCTCGCGGTTCCTAATAAGCACTCACATTTTCCTTGCAAGCCAATGGGGAACAACTAAGATTGATCCCCACGCATGATCATCACCACCAATTTAGAACAACAAGCCGTGAGCTCAATAGTGGAGACCGAGCCCCACATATGTATAAGGACACATGTCATCATCTTGTAGACCTCCTACCAAATAATAAGTCGATATTTGAAACCCACAAGCCAACGGGGAACGACCATGATTAGATCTTGAAATCAGACTACCCCTCAACCTGCACACACGATAAAATTAGTTGTAAAGACGTGGCTGTTGCTAGGCTGACGATAATTTGACCCTTGGAAAAACATGACTTAGACTTAATTTACTTGGAAGAATAATTTTGGCCTATTTTAAAGAAATACTTGAAGTGGGAAACGTGAGGGGTGACCGACACTCTAAACAAAAGGGGCCGGTGGTATCATGCATTCAAAGGCTCAAGTGATGACTTAGAAGACCAGTAACTGACTGCGGGAAGTCAACACACAATTATAAGAGTGAGGGTTTATGATAAAAAGCAGTGAAATGAGGTTTTTCTAAGTCAAAACACTTCCCTATCTTTGGGGACAAATGCTCCAAAAACTTGATCAGACCCAGGTATTACTAAAAAATTGCTAATTTTTGGGAGCTCCATCATATTATATAAGGGTAACAACCTCACCTACATTCAAAAAAACACATTACATCAATCAAGACAATTGGCTAAACCTATTGGACCTTTTGAACCTTGAATTTTTTTTCCTAAAACTGCATTGAATTTGTCAACAATCAGATGCATTATACTTTTCTATAAATGTGGTGCACATCAACAAATGTGTCTTACAAATCAATTACGACCCACTTTAAACACTTGCAATGCATAAACACGTGCAGTCCTAAAAATAGCTGTGAATCACTAACACTTGCAGTTCCATAGAACAACTGCATGGCACTTTACAAATGCGTCACACATTCCTACAAATGTGGCACTCACAACTACAATTGCGATGCATAAAAGTGCACCACATCTGTTTCTCAAATTTTGAGCCCTAAAATCTACAAAAAATAGAAAAATTACAAAATGAAAATAGGGTATTGACTGACGGATTAGCACGGTCTGATTATGCTTGATCCATGAAGAATCGAAGCATAATGAAGCCACTAATGTCAATCTCAATAGGATCAATCAAATGCAAATTAAACTAAACATACATTAAAATCAAGCATTCTAAACTATGAAAGTGTTAAAAATTCCTATTATAATCCATTCAAAACTTATCCCGTTGTGGGAGTGGTGTCGTGTTGATGTGGAACGACAACCCTTTCCCAATCCCATGGATAAATGAGCTTGCCCCAGTCAATTTTATTGAAGAAAATTGATGGAACGATTGGGATATGTGTATGAAAACATGATTTTAATCTAAATGAGCATGATGCAAACTAATTTAACATGATTTTATGCTAAAAGATGTAGATATACAATTACAAAGCTAATCTAAATGGATTCTAAACTAAAAGATTCAAATCCTTATTAATAAACAAGCTAAATGGATGCATTATATGATCATGGAAGCCATTAATGGAAGCTTAAAGCTAATTAATGCAATTAAAATAAACTAAAAAGATGCCAAATGTGTGCTAAAGATGAGTGTGATTGTGAGTGATTTTAATAGCATAATTTTGATGTTAAAAGATGGATCCATTTGTCTCCAAATAGTGACCTATTTATAGGAGAGCAAATGAGAAATGAAGGGTTGCGATAAAAAAAGATAATCAATAGTCAAGGATGAAGCAAATTGTAGGCATGGATCATAGATTCTCATCAATGGATGAGAATGCAAGATTATATTTAATCAAGGGTTCACATTCCTTCAAACAAACACACTTTTGACTTGTATAAGGGGTCACAAGTTAACTTGCATATGAAGTTTCAAACTAACTTGTACATGAAGCTTTGTAAGAATATTCCCTTTTTCAAATGAGTTAGGAGAGATAATATTCTCATGGGTGAGGGAAAAGGGTAATTTAATTAATTAAAACCAAATTAAATTATGCAAAAGGGGAAGGAATAATCCTTGAATTTTTTTTTTTTGGAGAAATGCGCAAAGGAGGAATTAGATTAATTAAGTAAGTGATAATTAAACAATGTTAATTATGCAATTAGGGGGATTTAGAAGAATTAAATGATATTCATTAAATAAAATAAAATGATTTAATGAAAGGGGGAAAGGTGGAATGATATTTAATTAAATAACTTAGGGTTATTTAATTAAATAAGAAGATTTAGGGATTTAAATTAAATAGTTTGATTTATTTAATTTAATGAGATGAAATGTTAGCATGAAAGGGAGTGAATTCACTTGATTAAATCAATTAGGTTAATGGATGAAGATGATAGAATTAATTAAATAGCTAGGCAATTTAATCAATTAAGCGAAAATAGGATGGGCTTCAAGATGAAATGATGTTAGTATACCTGATTCAAGTGCATGATATCATTCCAGACATTTTTTAGTGTCTACAGTATGTACTGCATTAGTCGATCCCTTGGGCCACTTGTACACGTGACATTCGTGGTGTGAGGACTTTAGAATTCTCATCATTGCTCCACTACTCTGTTGCAAATGCACTCTCCTCTCCACTCAAAATTCTAAAACCAAAATGCACAAATGAGGAAAATGACCCCCTCGAAGGCCTATTTATAGACCTTTCTTAAGTAGACACATTGCCCATGCCATTAAATTGCTAATACAGAGGCCTAGATTGACCTATAATTAAAAAAAATTGTTGTCTATGCACCTAAAACTATCAAATCAGCTTGTCCAGTAATGTTTTATTTAATGTCTCTGCAGAGAAGACTACATAGGAGCTGTGGGACAAACTGTCTTCAATGTATGAGATGGCATCTGCTTCCAATAAGGTATTTATTATGAAAAATCTATATAATTTAAAAATGCGAGAAGAAGGGATTATGTTTAATCATTTAAATGAATTTAATACATTAGTCACCCAACTGATTTTTGTAGGCATTAATTTGGATGATGAAATCAAAGCTATTTTATTACTGTGTTGTTTACCAAATAGTTGGGAAGGTGTGGTGATGGCAGTGAGCACTTTGGTAGCTACCAAAAGCAAATTAAAATTCGATGATGTTGCAGCCACACTTCTCAGTGAAGACATGAGGAGGAAAAATCAAGAGCCCTCATCCGGTGATGTCTTGATTGCCGTAAGTATTGATAATAGAGAAAGGGGTCAAAATAAAGGAAGAAATAATGATAGAGGAAGATCGAAGTCCAAGGGCAGAAATAGTGGTTTCTGGTTTTGTGGCAAATCGGGTCACATAAAAAAGAACTGTTGGAACTATAAAAAGGCACAAGATAATGCGATCAATAACGAAGCCAACACAACATATCAAGAAGACGCAAGTGTTCTTATTTTAAGCGAAGAAGAAATTCCAACTAATGTTTGTGTGTTTGATTCAGGTTCATTGTTTCATGTCACTCTGTGCAAGGAGTATTTCAAAAATCTGCAAATTGGTGACTTCGGTAAGGTTTTTCTTGGTAACAATGAATCTTGTGATGTTGTTGGAAAAGGGGATATTTCATTAAAATTGAAAATGGTTATACTTGGTTGTTACATGATGTTAGATATGTTCTCTAGCTTAAACAAAATGTAATCTCGGCTGGACAATTGGGTTCTTAAGGTTGTGAGATTAGTTTTGAATCAAATAAATGTAAGGTTAAAAAGGGGGCCTTGGTAATTGCAAGGGGTAGAAAATTAGGCACCTTGTATGTTATAGAGAGTCATGCTGAATTGGGAGTTGTTCATCCTACTTCAGATTCATCATTGTTGATTGCCAAGCAAAGGTCTTTGGATCAATTAGATGCTGAAACTGATTCTATTATTAATAATTTTCTTAGTATGATTGACAGTGACAATTTTGGGGATCGATTAGATGATGGTGAGCAGGTTGATGCCATAGAACCTGGGGCAAATGAAATTAATGGCGATGAGAGTGACAATTTGCAAGTGATCGCATATGAGACCATTTGTAATGGTGATCAAAGTGAAAGTTTGGAATTAGTTTGTAATGGTGCTAGTAGCAAAACTTATGCATATGGAAATAGGTCAACCACTATGGAAGATGGAGAAGCTAAATCTAAGAAGACTACTGTCGAATTTGGTAGTGAATTTGGTGGAATTGTTCAAATTGTTGCATTCTTGATTTTCTATTTTTTAATTTTTATTTACCTTTTAGCAACAAAGAGTTATGATATTCAGGCATTAGTCACCGCTACTGGCACAGGGTACATAATTGCAAAACTGGAAGTAGAGCATTGGAAGGATGAATTAGAAGATGTTGCTATCGGAATATATGAAAGGGTGGATGAGCAGTTTCATAAGATGCTTAAGACTGGCAGGCCTAAGGATAGGCCTGTGGAGTTTTCAAAGTAATTATTGGAAATGGAGGGGATATCTTTGAGCAGCAATTTGGTCTTCAAGTGGGAGATTGTTGGGTTCTGTGAAGCCCACATTAGTAAGTTTCTCTCACAATTTGAAACAATTTCTTTCTTTGTAATAACTTCTATTGGCATGTGTTTGCCAATTTATAAGTTGTTTGTTTCGAATAGATTTTTCCAATTATTGGAGTGGAGACTGATTTATAAATACAACTACTGGTTGAATATGTAATTCAATTCAAAACTTGATAATAATAAGAGATAATCCCTGAGTGTGGAACTAGCCATTAAATTAATGGTGAACCATGATAAATCTGGTGTTCTTGTTTTGTGATTGCTTTTAATCTTTTATTTTCTGCAATTTCTTTTTCACTTAATTCTGCAAATTATATTCAACAATAATAGGAAGGGGTTTGGTTCCAAATGTTGTAACATATCCCAAAGTTTTTCTTCTACTTTGGAAAAAGTGTATCTTTTGAGGAACCAAATGAAGAAACAAGGCTGTGCTCCAGATTGTTTAATGTTTCAGTAGTTTGGTGATTAACTTTTTGATGTCAGCTTATAGAAAAATTAAAACTTTGTCAAAACTGACACATTTATTATTTCTAAATAAAATTCTCCTAACTTTATTTTATTAGATATATATATAGAACTTAAAAGTAGAAGTATGAAATATTTTAGTGGTAGCAATAAACACTTCCTTGTACACATAGCACATTGGTGTCTTACATTCAGGTGATTGTTTTCTATGTTGCATCCTCTAATAGATAC
Organism: Sequoiadendron giganteum; assembly: GCA_007115665.2. Taxonomy (NCBI): domain Eukaryota; kingdom Viridiplantae; phylum Streptophyta; class Pinopsida; order Cupressales; family Cupressaceae; genus Sequoiadendron; species Sequoiadendron giganteum. The sequence goes on from CM021104.1 coordinate 105,053,766, forward strand.
TAAAGTCAGTTTTCTTATTATGTACACATCCCAGTTTCCTTTGATAATTAAGGCTTCTTGGAGCATTTTACTATGAGTGAGATTAATTGCTCAACTAACAACTAACTGTCAGGTTAGACACTCAATATTGAACTGCAACAAGCCAAACTACATGCTGTAGCTTAGGTTATGTAATGCATCATTCCAAAATTAGGTGGTTTGAAGAGAACATCTGCCATTCCAAATAAGCACAATCAATAATAATTTAGACATTCTCAAAATTGAATCCATTTGCTTGGTGGGTGTTTATCTCTAAAAGAGGCATTAGGGCTCGTAAAACACAAGCAACTCAAAGATTTTGGGCTTCATTAATTGTATTCTCCTCTGGGTTGGATAATTCTGTTAATTGAAATCTTCCTTAACTTGATGGCCCAGGAGGATTTACATACCCAAATTTCTTTATCACTCTAGCCTTAGCACGATTTGTTCTAATCTCTTTGATTTAGTGGAGTATATTTAACATGTAAAGGATTGCATTTACTTTATTTTTATTAGTTTTTGGTGGTTAATGTCTGGTATATAATTTTGGCTATTATCCTGTTTTTAATCTTTTGAAAACATTATGAATCAAATGATAGGTGAGAATTTTGTGGATATTTCCCCCTAAGTTTTGTAATTTAGATTACTCTTTGCAGGTCACGGGTAAATCTAAAAATTTCCAATTTTTTTTTTAGGAGCTAGACATTTGATCATTCTTTTATTCATTTAACAACAATTTGAACTTAATCTAACATGTTTTTGTCTATATGTTTAAATTATAGACAATGGGAAGATGTCTACCAATGTCTGGTGGACTGATATCCAAAATTATAAATGTAAATTAACAGAAAAATCTCAGATGCAAATGGCTACAACCATTTATTTGTAATTTGTATTATTAGTATTGTAAAAAATTTAAAACTATTTGTGTGCAATTTTCAACTTACTGTAGTATCATTTCATTTTTATTGCAGGTGAATGAGAATTGGTGCTGTTGTTTCTAAATTTTAAAGACCCTTTTTGATGGCTTTTGTTTGCATTTTGTTTCATAGCGTTAGTTTTATATTCCCTTTTTGTGGTTTCTTTGGCTGGTGAAAATCTTTGTAGCTGCTATTAGTTTGTATATTCAATCATTCCATCTCAATGTTGCATAGTGACTTGAAGATTTATTGTTTTGAAGAAGTTCTTGTTTCTATTTCACTTACCCTATGTATATGTCTAACACTGAATTGCATATTATATGGTTGTATAAAACAATTTACATAATTCATTTTAAAATCAGAACAACATATTTGTATTTTTACAAAATACTATGCTTGCATTTACATGAAAACTCTTTTCATATAAAACTATAGGGTGACATTTTCTTCTTCTATTATTACACTTTTTTTAGTCAAGAATGCTGATGCAAAAGTAAGAACTTCAATAGCTTTTTATATGAACATGAGACCCAAAAACAGGTGCATCCCATCCATTTTTAGAGAGCCCCAACTAATTGTTATTCTCAATAGAATGTTTAAATTTTAATTATAGTAAGAACAAAAATACAATGATATGATTGGGTATTGACTTGATAGACCGTAAACACCAGCATAAAACATTTTTTCAATAACTCCATTGGAGAAGAAATAATTCTAGAAAAAATACTCTACAATAGAAAACACCAGCATAAAACATTTTTTCCTTCCAATTTCTATTTCCTTTGCTCTTTTCAAATTAGAGCTCTTCGGTGTACCCATTGCACACAGAGGTGCAATTGCTAGTTAAATAAATCTTATTTATTTAATTACATGTTTAATTATCTTATTCCTCTGTATTAATTAAATAATAATAATTAGTTATTTAATTAATATTCACCCACTTTCTAAATCAAATAATTACTTCAACTATTTAATTATCTCCTCTCTAAGTTAAATAATTACTTTAATTATTTAATTCTCAACATTTACACTTCCTAAGTTAAATAATCTTTAATTATTTAATTATCCAATTTTCTCTCAGCATTATCCATTCATTAATGATAAATAAAACATTTTATCTATTTATTAATTCTCACTTGCACATTTCTCAAATAATTAATTCATTTAATTAATTACTATCTCATGCATTCCCACCTTGTTCTTAACGAACATTCTCTTCTAGTCGATTGGATAATTAATGTCAGTCCACTCATTAATCAAATCATTTCACTCCCACTCAGTGTGAGTTAATGAAGCAATTAATTCCTCATGCAAACAATTAACTGAAATCTTGCAACCAGTTGCAATTAGTTAACTCTTCAATCAATTTCTCTCAAGGATTTTTGACCCTTGATCTTGACCATCTACCTCTTAATCCTGATCATCCATCCAAATAAGAATTTTCTATAAAAGTAGCCCTCATTCCTCTTTGAAGGCTAACCACAATTCTTTAACGTTTTGCATCAATTTATCTTATTCATTTTCATTGAGCTTGAAGCAACATAGTACACACATAACTGAGAGCAAAGGCAAAGCAAAGAGGAGCAATTGAGGTAAATCAAGTTTGATACAAGGAAGGTAATTGCATTGTTTTGTTATTTGATTTCATTGTGTTGATTGTGCTTCATTGTTTGATTGGATTGAGTTTTAGCTTGAATTGTAATTAGTGGTTGTTGTTATTAATTCATGCTTTATTATCATCTCATTTCTTGGTCAACAAAAAGAAATACTACTTGTCATGCACACTTGCTATGATAGATTTTGTAGACTTGACCCTCTTTTCATATATCTTTCCCTCTCCTTGCTTGATAGATTTACCTTTGTCAATACAAACTGTCTTTTAAAAAATCACTTGTAAAATTGAAAGTATTTTCATTTTCCAATATTCTCTTTTTCTCTTAATAATTACATTTGTTTCTCTATCTTTTCTTTCTTTAAACTCTCTTACATTTTATGAACTCATACATTTGCTTCTTCCTCCATACTAGAAGAATTGCTACTGACTTGAGCCCATGTTTTGACTTCTTTTGACATGCCTTCTCTATAATTTTCTTTTATAGAGACATAATTCTTTAAGTATGTCTATATTTTATTTTTTTTGGAAATAAGTGTAATCGATCTCCCAAAATATTAAATCTCTTCTAATAAATTGATTTTTTGTTTTTATGAATCTCTCTAAACGTTCATGTGGGAAAAGAATTTGAGAGGTAATGAAGGGGAGAAATCGAACCGGTTCGTCTCGATATATATACAATTGCTTCAATAATTAGGCATGTTGTATTGTAATCATATAAAATATGCTAAAACATTAGCAAGGGTCTGCCGTCTTAGCTCAGCTGGTAGAGCGCGTGGCTTTTAACCACGTGGTCGTGGGTTCGATTCCCACAGACGGCGGTTCTTGATATAGGCCTTCCTAACCCTTTTATATAGCTTCAACGGCATGCCAAATTTGAGGAGAAACATTCTAAATTAACCCCGTCTACAAACAAATTTACGAAGTTGTGTTATATTTGTATGAAGAGCTATTTTGTACACTACTTGAAAAAAAAAATGGGTGGAATAGTATGATATTTTAAAGTTTATATAAAGTAATTTAAAAAAAATAAATCAAAACATTGATTAGGATTTAAAAAAATTAAACAAATAGTTAAATTGTTATATAATGATTAAGAAAATATCAAAACTATCAATTTGATAATGAATGAGCTTGAAAAGATCTATAATGAATAATTCATAAGAGCAACACTTGTTGAAGGTCGCATACCTCATGATAGCATTCCAAATGATGAGTTGTACACCAAGAATGGCTTGACTAGTTTCACTACCCAACTACAGATTGATTGTCTTTAAACTCCCCTTTAATTACAATGTGCATGCATTTTCTTTCTCATTCTTCAATAGAGGATCACTCCTAGTTAGGTTAATGATGTTTCCTAAAAATAAAGTGACCACGAGTCTCCAAAATAAGATGTTAAGAGTTCCACAAATATAAGGACCTTTGATTGTCTTAAAACTCTCCTTTAATTACAATATGCATGTATTTTCTTTCTCATTCCTTCAATAGAGGATCACTCCTAGTTAGGTTAATGATGTTTCCTAAGAATAAAGTGAGCACGAGTCTCCAAAATAATATGTTTAAGAGTTTCACGATATTCACAAAAAGGACAATAATGGTTGACAACTCCCATATAAATCAAATGAGATCCAATGGGAAAAGATAGAGAACACACCTATTTGAAGCTAGTTGTAAAGGAAGAACAACTAGCTCCAAAAAAGGTCATGAGCTACAAAGTAGGTCACATACCCAACAATAGCATTCCAAATGATGAGTTGTCCACACCAAGAATGGCTTGACTAGTTTCACTGTCCAACTACAAATTTGATAAGTGCCACACAAAAATAGGGACATTTGATTGTCTTGAGTTTAGTCTACATTTTATTTTGATTAATCTCAAGTTTCTCTCAAAGGAACGCCTTTAATTACAATATGCATGTATTTTGTTTCTCATTCCTTCAATGGAGGATCATTCCTAGTTAGGTTAATGGTGCTTCCTAAGAACAAAGTGAGCACGAGTCTCCAAAATAAGATGTGGGAAAAAAGACCACATCAACTAAGACTCACCAGATAAATCTTTAGTTTAGCTCCTAGTTTTTAGCTTAGGAAAATAAGGCTCGAGATTAAAGAGTCAACAAATCTTTATATTTTTTAGTTCTTGTTTACAGATTGATATACATATTATCTTTTCTCTATAATTCAAACCACATGTGATCCATTTGAGTGCCAATAAGAAGGAATTTTTTTTAGTTGTGTAGTAGCTCTAGATCCCTTTAAAAGGAGAGGTGGGCATACTTGGGTGGATGAAGGTGATTCTTGTTTTTCTTTCAATTATTGGTTTTTGTCAAGTGGATGTTATTATAACATGTTGAGTTAGATTATTTATGTTCATTATCTTATCTTGTCAATCATCAACCTTTCTTTAAAATTGTCATAGATAAAAAATCCTAAAATCAAACAAAATAATTGTTTATTTGCATTTCTTTTTCATTCATGGATCTTGCTTAGTCTTATCTCTCAATATTGCTTTTAATATTTCAATTCTACTTTGGTTAATTCTCATATGTGTGTTTCATTTTCAATTCAATACTTATTCTTGTAAACGTGTGAAACATTTGCTAGTTTCCAATTCAGTTTGTTTTTGCAAGTTTGTGAAATGGATGGTAGAATAGATGTTTGTTTCCAATTCAATATTTATTTTTATGCATATGTGAAATAAGTGATAGAATACTAGGACAATATGAAGCAAAACCTCAGTTTTAAAGATTCACTTTAACATTATCAAAAAATAGAGACATGATCATCATCCTAAACTCCCTCCAAAAAAATTATCACAAATAGCTCTAGACAGTACCCCAAATTGATACAATTAAATGGTAGGAAAATGACAACTCCAACAACCCTATCAATTTGGGAAGGAGACATGAGACTCCTCACAAATACGTGAGAATCACATAGGCTAAATGGAAGGTTAGAATTGTCTACAACTAATGAATTCCTAGGATTTCATTTTACCTTTTTAGGGATAAGTGGGATTTAGGTGTGATTAATTAAATTAATCACACTTAGGCATGTACAAAGGATTATCAAGTTAATTATTTGATTTCAATTAATTAACTAATTAGATTGAGGAGGAAATGGGAGAACTAAATAAATGATTTATATTTTTTTTTGTGGGATAGGGAAAAAAGGTTAGACTATTTTTACTTAATTAAAGGCGAGGGATAAGGATAAAGGCGAATTAAATAATTTATATTTATTTCGTAGAAGATAAAACCGAACGTGGTTGGGTATGGAAAAAATTAGGTGTCTACAAAATGATTCATAAAACTAGGGTGAGATGCGATAAATTTTGGTGGAAAAATTGGAAATGGTATCCTAACACCCCTATTTCACAACAATAAACCTTGGAAAGGATATTATTTTTTAGCATTTAATATGACACTTCTTGATTGTTTGATAATACAAAGGTTGAGAAGATTCACAAGTTGATTAAGAACTTCCTTGGATCAAATGATATAGGGAATAATAAATTATATGTCATGGCTTGAAAATGGTTTTGTCCCTTTAAAAAAAGTGAAGGGATGAGGTTAAAGGATTTAAAACTTAAAGATTTAACTTTGTTTATATAGACAATGGAATATTTTTAGGGATCTAAACCAGGTAGAAAATTCTTGTTGAAATAATGTCTTATTGGACCTTGAAAGAATAAGAGCTAGGAAGGGATTCATGATGATGATTGTTTTTTGGTAAATTTTTGTTTTGATTAAGCGAGAAAAATAGGTTTGAAGGGACCCAAAACCCTTTACAATATTTCATACAAAAAGCTGCTAAAAAGATGGGCCATAGTGAACCAACAACAACACTCAACAATGAAAAAACAACAAAACAACAAAAAACAACCTACAAACCAACAGAATAAAAAAAAAAGAGCTACCACTAATTCATACTGGTTAAGGTGTTGACCACCTCAAGCTCCTAGCTCCTGTGCATGTCAATCATTTCAAAGAACTCCTTAGCTTTAAAACATCTTTTCCAATCAACCAACCCTTTAGTAGCAGGGCCTTTAGTGTCATTTTTCACACCCTTCTTTCCTTTTCCTTTAGCCGAATGCTCCTTCTCCATAAGCTTAGAGAAGTATAGTTGGTCCTCTCTTAAATCACTAATATTTTTGAACATGACTTCCAAGGAGTCCACACTATTTTTCACATATATGACATGCATGCAAAAAAATTTTCATGTATGCATTGGTGCCCACAACCTTAACTTCCAACCTAGCCAACAGTTCATCACACCGGGATTTGGAATCCTGGAATGAACCTTCAAGGTCCACAATCCTGTCAATAAGAATGTCTAAAACATAATTTTTTGACACATTCTCCAGGTTCTCCTTCAAACCCCTAATTTTAATATTCACTTTATTGAACTCCTAAAGAGTCCACTTAGCTAATTAAAAGTACCTATGGTCCCAGCCCTAGCCATGTCCAGCAACTGAAACATTGAGGGAGATTCATCATTTAAATAAGAGAAATCCTCAGAGAGGGGGTCAATCTTCAGGGGCTCCAATTTAGTGTTCATCCTCTCAGAGTCATCCTCACCTTGACCCTTATTCCTAGCCTGCATAACATCATTAAGTAAGTTCTGGGTTGGAGAGTCCTCAATATTCCTCACGTTCTCACTAGTAGCCTTCTCCTCATCTGACACCTTAACATCCTTTGCAAGAATATTAGAGACCTGGTTTTTCAACTCAGTAATCCATTTGGATGATCACCTTGGCTGGTCCTTGGCCTCTGATCCGAGCACATTCTCTTGTAAACCTTCCTTACCACCAACATCAATCTCACCCCGACCAACAACCAACTCCACCTTCCTAGGAGAAGAATCCTTTGACCCCACCTTCGTGTCCTCACTATCAAAGAGAATGATGCGCTTAGTCACATCACTACTTTTAGGACAACAAGCTTCTTCCTCTTTTTTGAAGAGGTGGCCTTGGGAGGCTTGAGGACCCACCTCCTCCTCTTCATCCCATTCATCATCTTCAACATTGCTGGTATCCAAACTAGAGGAATCCGACCCATCACCCAGAGTCTTCTCCTTACCCAAAATATTTGGGGCAGTGATGAGAGATTTGACATGCTCCATGATCATAAGAATGATACCCTCATGGAGGACCAGGGTTTTCCTATTTTTTAAATGAGAATACATTGAAATCTCCATAGACGAAAGTAGGAAAAAAGGAAAAGAAACATCCAACCTCTGTTTGAAGTGATTTAAGAGAGTGAAATGGTGTCCCAGAATTGCAATAAACCTACCTTCCAACATCACATAATGAATTATTACCTCAACCACCTCCACCCCAATCTTATTAAGTGATTCACACTCGTATCCCCAACTCTCCATTTTCACCAACTTCTTCCGCTCATCATCCTTAAAGAATTGAGCCATCACATCCTCATTAATCTTCTTGTCCTTAAAAAAATTGTGACCTACCATCGACATCCTTGTCACAATAACAATCAACTCCTCATTCACCTCCACTTCCATACCCTTTATCTGAAGCTTCTTATTATGCTAGCATGAAACAAATTATGCCCATGAAGACATTCCAGGAATGACGTAAAATTCTCGTGGCACAAAATCTTCCAAATTTTTTTCTTCTTCCTTAAACCTGCACAAGTGTGTGGTTATATTATCCTTTTGTCTCCACCCATTTTAGTAGACCCTAGATGGGAAAAACCCTTACAAAAATTGTTGGAATAAAAGCCAACTATCCAGTAGAGACCCACAAAATGTGTGAGTTAGAATAAGGTAGTAAGGCTTAAATGCCTCCACCACCTAAAATCATCCCACTCCATCATTCCACTTTAAACTCCTAGCTCTCTCGAGAATGGTCGATCCCTCCTCCCACACTCAAGACTCATTTAATTTGATAGCTTCATTGGCAAAAAAATATGCCAAAGATTTACCCTCTTAAAAAATGTGAGATACACGAGTCTCTTCAAACACACTTAACATCATTATACTATCTCTAATTAGATGCTCCACATTCTAGCTCGACATATGGGTGCCACATAGGTAATTAACAATGTTTAAAGAGTCGGCTTCAACCCATAGTTTTGAATAACCTCTGCCCATAGAAATTTTTATGCTTGCATACACAACTTCCACCTCGACATAGGTGATTGGTCTAAATTCCCAACAAGAGTGCCACTATGCCTAAGAATCTGCCATCCTCATTCGTCGCCACCCCCCACAACCTGTAGGCCCAGGGTTCCCCTTCGTTGCCCCATCAAAATTAACTGTAACCCACCTCGAAAGAGGTGGTTTCCACTTAGTATTTAATCTTTTATTCAAACTCGGATTCAAGTTCATGACAAGAATGAAAGGAATCTTCTAGTTTGAAATCACCAAAAGATCATAATCGGGTAGACAAAGAACAGGGTCACAATAGGGAGAGTTAGGAAAATAGATGGGAATTTTTTCTAGAATCACCCTATGAACCTTGAAGTATAGTCTACCAACTTCTATCTTGGAATCCTAAAAGATTCTATTGTTTCGTTCTTTCCAAATACCCTAGGTAATATGAGGGGCCATAAGGTCCCAAAGTCCATAGAGAATAGGAAAAGTGGAAGGGCACCTCTATTGTTCAACAAATTTTTCCAGGGACTCTGAGAAAACCCACACCAAATTCCAAACACCAAGAAATTTACTCCAAAGTAGGGAGGAGAACTTACAACCAATGAAAATATGGAATGCACTCTCAACATCCACCTCACAAAGAACACATCTATTAGGAAGAGAAAAGCCCCTTTTTCAAAGATTTTCTTGCGTTAAAATTTTACCTTGCATAAGAAGCCAAAAGAAAACATTCACCTTGGGAATCGACTTCTTGTTCCATAAGTTTCCCCAAAAAGGAATAGAGGCAGGCTTATCCATCATCCTACTAAGGGTAGGAGCAATTGAAAACTCACCCTTAGCACAAGGGGTCCAAACAACTCCGTCTGGCTTAGGAAAAGTGGGGACACGAACCACTCTTAAAAAGTCCTGAAGAACCTTCAACGACAGGTCTCAATCCTGGAAATTTTTCCATTCCCCATTATGGATATAATTAACCACTTGACATCCAAAAAATAATTTACACATCAAAACGATGGGGATGGCCTAGTGAAGATTGACCAAAGGCTTGAATCCACAGCAAGTGTCTTCCTAGAAGAGAATTTGATTACCGTCCCCCAACAACCATTTAACACCATCAACAATTAGCTCTCTGCAAGGATCAATACTCCTCCAAAAGAATGAACCAGTTAGAATATCATCAGAAGTTAAGAAGTTCTAGGACCTCTCAAGACCATGCAAATACTTATTGCGAGCCATTAAAGCCCAACCCGCTTCATTGTTAAGGAGCCTCCAAACATTCTTCGATAATAGGGCCTTATCAAAGGCTTTAAGGTTTCTAATGCCAAAACCACCCCACTTCTTTGGTCTACAGACCAAATCCCAAGCCACAAGAGGAATTCTAGCTTTGGTTTCAATTCGTAACCACATAAATCTTCTCATTATTTGTTCCATTTTCTCTTCAAATTTGACAGGAATTCTAAAGAGGCTCATAACATACATTGGCAGATTTTGAAGAGTAGAAGCAATTAGCTGCAACTAAATAACAAAACCTAGTTTTGTTATTTTATGTAGTATTTGGAGGGTATGAGTATCTATTAAACATCTTTTGTCTAGGCATGATACATACTTTATAAGGTAGCTCAATTTTTCAAGTTATAGGTCAATTTGGTGGAACATTTTATCTAATAATAAGCTATTATATTTGAATAGATATTATTTTTCTAAATATTTGGCTCCTAAAGACTAAGAAATAATGGAAATATTTTTGATAATGTTAATTTAATCACTTCATAAGAAATTGAAAGAAGATTCTCCATCATTGATTAAAAAAATTTTTTTATGGCTTGAAGTGTTGTGAATGGTATTGAAATTCCTACTAATTAATCTAATGTATAATCCTTGAATTTTGGATAATATAAGTTAAAGGGACGGTTGTCTTATTACTAAATTTATTATTAAAATATTTACTCAATGTTATTAGATACCCAAAAGATGATTAATTGTTCTTTAAATAATAGATGTGATTTCAATCTTGATGATCAGTTCTTAAATAATAATTGAGGTTTCAATCTTTCTCCTATGGATCAAAAGTTCATTTTAATCATGATTAGTCTTCTTGGATAGAGCCTAAAAAAGTGTTTGATTTTTAGACTTCCTTTACTACAAAATCTTAATTTTAGTTTTATTTAAATGATGTTGGTCTTATTATCTATGTTCAAAATATACAAATTATGATTTTGGAAGTAAATTTGGGAGGGATAATAAGGAAGGCCTTACATAGGAGAATATTATTTTTGGTTATGTTAGGAGTTTCAATAAAGAGTCAAGGGAATTTTTTTTTTTTTTTTTAATTTATTGAGATTTTATGGGTTTCATGGAGAGCAATGAATAACAAATTTATCATAAACCTTGAATCCTTCAACCAATTTGTCATATATATATATATGAAACAACAAAAAATAGGTTGAAAGAAAAAGGGGTTCACCAAAATGAAAATGTATAGACATATTCTCCTTTATTTCGTTAGGAAATGAGATCTACACAAACAATTGACTTACAACCCTTAGGTGAGTCAACTCAATTAGTGAATCTTTAGATTTCCTTATGACTCAAGGATGGGGGTCAAGGTCAAACAACACTTTGGGGAGAAAAACTAAAAATAGTAAACTAACACCAAAGTGAAATTCAACACTTGAAACAACAAGATTAAGCTGAATACTGATAGAACCTACAATCAAATTGCAGATTAGAGAAGGGAAGATCTGAGTGTACCTTTCACCAAAATTCAGTTTTCAAAGGATGACTATGACTCATTCGCCTAGGGGCGAATTGGTCCACTGTCAAGAATTGTTTGTAACTTTTGGGAGCCCTGCTACAAATCTGAATCTTCCAATTTTCCAAGTGATAGTGCTGGAATATTGTAAATAAATTATGTAGATGAGTTTCCGTGAGATTACAACTTTTATGACAAATTTTCTCTTCAAGAGATCTTCAAGCTTTCTTCCACCTAGATCTACAAACACAACATGAAAGGGAAAAATTGTCTGTTTTTGGTGAATGGGGGTTTGCCTTGGTCAAACCTCATTTTGGTAATCAAACCTTGAAATGAAATGAAACATGAAAGAGGGAATGAAGAATGAACAATGAAATGTTACCACTCAACAAACTGTTGAATAAACCTTAGAATGTAAATTTATACCTTGCATGAAACAAATTCAATGGATGTGGATCTTGAACTTTGAATCTTGCTTGAAATAGTACTTTGAATGCTTGAATGGATCATGAAACCTACATCACCATATTAGCTCCAAAAACATGCATGATGCAAGAATAATTTTGTATGAAAATTGGATCTTGAATATTGCAATAAAAATCTGATAAATATTCTCTTGAATGCCTTTGAAAGTGCTCTTGATCATAAAATTTTCTATAGGAATGCTCACTTCAAATTGCTAGGCGAAACATACTGAAATAACCTTATATTTATAGATTTATCCTCAATTTCTCAAAATTCAAATATAAAATGCTGACATTGAATCACATATTTGAATATGTTAAAATACCACCAAAACATAATTTAAATTTAGGTCCTAAAGTCTAGGGAGGACCCATTCACCCATGGGCGAATGTGTCCTAGGTCTATAAACCTAGGACACACATTGCTCAATGAAAAGTGTTATGTTAAGGCATTAATGAATGTCGGGTTTCCTCTTCAAAAAATATAATTAAATAGGCATGTTGAATGAATTAAGGGGACAGTTAAGGAAAATTAAGCTCAATTAATTAAAGGAGCCCTAAATAAGTATGAAAGTAAATAAATACATTTTACAACACTAAATTAAGGTATAATTAAGTCCAAGTTAACTAGGAGATCTTAAACAAGTTAGGAAATGTAAAGGGATACATTCTTCGTCACTACTTTAGCCCCTAGTTTAGTGAGAGGATGACCTTGCGTCAAACTCACACTAAAGTAGACATTCAAAACACATGCATGCAACAACGACAAGATACTCAATCATACAACATCAAAGACTTAAAGAAAAGGTAAAAATAAAAAGGGCAGATCAAGCCTCAACTATCCAATGCGACGTGGAACATGCCTTGGATATTTATCTAAAGAATGTTGACAAGAAAAACCCTGGTTGTCCACTATGCAAATAAAACACACGCTCACATTGGCTAATGGAACTCTGACTGTCCACTGGGTGAGCCCCCAAGGGTGACAAATGAGAGAATCTTATTAGGCTCCCATACCATACTAAAGCTATCCCTCTAATAACTTCAATAAGGCACCACAAAACAAAATAAGAACTTTGAGCTTCATAAGGCCTAACAAGCTGCGTTATGCTAAGAACCTATAAACAAACAAGGCAAGGCTCCACTGGAAAGCAAAGTGTGTTATGCTTGGTGGCCTTGAAAAGTGTTCAAGCTTCACAAGGTTAGAAAGCTATGTTATGCTAAACACTTATAAAAAAAAATGAAAATAAATATGTTAAAAGGGATTTATTTTAGTTCATGTAAGGTCTCCTCTTAGGGAACATCGTGCCTAATGTCTCCAAGAGTGGACAAGTCAAGGATAAAATATTTGCAACTTAGAGAATGCAATTCATAGCATCACACTAAGAGGAGAGTCGTATCCTGGGAAAGGTCACACTCTTAGAGGACATCAAACCCAATGACACCACTAAGAAAAAGATGCATCACAAGAAGTAAGAAAATCACACAATGAAACATAAGGAATGCCAAAAATTTCAAAAATAACAATTCCAATGTATGCCCCCACTTTAAAGAAATTGCTAACACCATTGTTGTGAGAAATTCACTTTAAAGTAGAAAATAATCAATGCTAACAATAAGGAATACATGAGAGCTTATTCAGAAAGCCCTATGCCAAGTCATATGTTTCCAAATGAATCTACGCCATGAAAAAGAAGGGAAGGGGTTGCCCCCAAAATGAAATCCCAAAACACATAAGGGATCCACGGATTCAAGGTCAGTATGTCTTTGCTACAATGTTATTATAGAGATTTTGGGTCAACATGGAAGAGACCTTTAAATGTCTTGATGCTTTGCATCATCCCCAAAAGGAAAACATAAGATAAAAGAAAGGATAAATATTTATGACATATAGAAGAATGTAGATACAAATAGAGGAATACAATGAAGAGATACATCGAACATAATAGTACAGGGAGATCACATTACGCACATGCAATCACACAAAGAACATGAAAAGAAAATAAAGATATAAAATAACAAGGCACATGCGAGTCAACCTATAGCAGGTTGTCTGCATCCCAATCTTGTTCAATATATGTAGAAGGTGGACAACTAGCCAAAGGGACAACATCAAGTGCCGAACTAGGACAAGGCGATCTAACCCCTTGCCTCCACTAAGTGCAAGAAAAGGATGAGCCAAGATGAGTGATGAGAATGAGATCCTTGCAATAAAGAACATGATTTGCAATGAATGTAAAGCATGCAATAGTGAGTATGATATGATACTACAACTATCACATGTAAAGGAGCAAAGTTTTATGTAATTTTATTCAAGTTGGATCCTTAGGGGATTTAAATTTTTTCAATAGTTCCTATAAACCACGACAATTATTAGTGTGATTTCCAAAAAACCTATGATAGGCACAATATGGTTCATTTTGATCACTTTTTTGTGGTGTTAATTTTTCAGGTTTAGGAGGTAGCTTAATTAATCCCCAATGCAAAAGAGTGTAGAAATCATTCTCAGTCTTGGATATTTTCAATAAGTCCTCAAGAGGATCAAATGTCTTTTGTTTCTTGGATTTGTAAAGTTGATGCGATTTATTCTTTGGTTTGATATTTGATTGATTTGAATACGAAGGATCTAAGGTAACCCTAGGATCCTTATGAGGCATAATGTTTTGGAATAAGACACCTTTCCTATTAAGATTAGTGTTATTGTAATTATGGTCAACATTTGGATCTTCTGACATCATACCCTTCCCTTTTTTAGGAAGGTATGTATTAAGAATTGTGTATTCTTTTATTGAATCTCTGTCATGCATAGGAAAGGTATTGAAGGCTGGTTGGGGAGAGGGATTTTTTTTTTAATGATATGGACTAGGCTACATATAAAATCTATTCCTAGTTCATGCTTAAGAATCTTTCATATGTTTCATATGACAAAAATGGCATTACTAGCAATATGTTCAGATCTCGCAAATTCTTGCAAACATTTTAATTCTTCATTGTTCTTTCTTATGTTCTCTTGAGAGGCATTAGGAACCATTTTTTTTACATTATGCACATTATTTGCGGGTAGGTAAGTGATTGGAAATGAGGTATGAAAGCTAGGATCCACAAAGGGTTGACTAGTGTCAACACTATGAGTGAAAGAGTTAGAAAACCCAAGATCCACGACAATTGGTGTATCATGGGATGACATGAGTCTGAAACTACATCTCACGATGGTATTGGCAATAGGACACCAAGTTTTGAAGCTCATACAAGTTTCAAAAAATTGATATGCACCCAAAATGGATAAGATGTAAAATGCAATGAAATAACTTTAAAATGTAAAGTGCAATGCAAATATGTAAAATAAATTTTTAGATTCTATACAAGATAATTTTCTGACTATACTATGAGAAAAACTAGAAATGATGTCTTGTAAATGCAATTTTGAATTCATACAGTGCTATGAATTTATCAAATGAAGCTTAATATGATCAACTTGAAATAACATAAATTCTACAAATTATAATAGCAAACTGAAAACAACAAAACAAAATGCAGAAACAAAGATTTTAATGCCCAGAAATACAAGAAGAATCCCTAATCAGGGACTCATTCACCCAGGGGCGAATGGGTCCTAGCTGAGGGTTTTGAAAAATGAATTTATAGATTTTTGAGTGGATTCATATGGATTTAAGATTCTAGATTGAGACATGTGATTACTATTTGAATTTTCTATAAAATTAAGCCTAAATGCAAATACAAAATAGTGATAAATGGCAAACTAGGAGACCTAATTTGATATGCAATTTTGATTCAATTTTTAAATGTAAATGAATCATCATGCAATATTATGTAAATGCTTTGCAAAATGACTATTTTTTTTTGTATTTTCTAGATTTTAAAGAATGCAAAAATGCAATCCTAAAACCATAAATGAGATGCAAACTAATGAAATCTAAGAAATCCTAAATGAGATTCAATTCAATTCAATGCAATGCAAATGGATTCCAAACCACCAAAAAGATATACAAACAAGGGAAAGAGGATTCCCTTTACTAGGCCCCTAGGGTTTTTCACTTAAGGAGCACTTGGTTGGGGAATGACACTTTTTCCACTTTGGTGATATGCTTTTGGGTGAGTTCATTCAAAGGAAGGGGTTGATTTATGGGTTGTGATATGTGTGTGAGAGGTGTGGCTGAAAACTGAAATGAAATGATACTAATCTAATCTATGAAATGTAAATGAAAGCAAATGTAACTAAATACAAACTATCTAAATGACCTAAATGTGTGTAAACGAAAAGTAAACGGGAAAATATAGAGATGGTGCACTTGGAAATGGAGATTTGCAGATGAAAAGCCTTGAAATACTCTAAAATCAACTTGAAATGTGAAAAAGGACACTTATGCCAAGCTGGGTGACCTAGTCCTCCTGTCGGGAAATTTTGTTGGACTGGGTTTCAGGGAAAATGTTGGAATAATGGATGCTGAATCATCCAATGAAGTTGTGCACACTTCAAAGGACCTGCCAAGAAGAAATTCAACCACACAGAAAGTGTTGCAACTAAGGGCATGCAAATAGAGATTATCTAATTGATATTCCGAGTGATCTATCTAATTGATATTCTTGATACTGGGATGAGCCTTTAATGGAATGGCTCTGATACCATGTTGGAATAATGGATGTTGAATCATTCAATGAAGTTGCGCACACTTCAAAGGACCTGCCAAGAAGAAATTCAACCACACAGAAAGTGTTGCAACTAAGGGCATGCAAATAGAGATTCTTGTAGGCTTGAAGGTTTCCATTGCAGGCTACTTGTTTCCACTCGGGGAGCAAGCTAATTTCTGGAGTAGATTGAGTCAGATCCGAGCTCGCCATTATCTTCAGAAGGCCTCAAAACCTTAGGATTGCCTGCCCATTTGTCCAATTTGGACATATTTCATCTGGGAGCCATTTGAGGTACAATCTAGGGTTTGCAATATTTTTGTACTATCCGTACAAATTTGCAAAAAAAAATCTCCCCTCTCAGTCCTCCATAATGGAATTTTTTTTTTAGTTGCAAGCATTTTTTATTTCAAAAAATCAGGCTCATATTTGGCAAAAAAAATTATTATTTGGGTATTCTCTATAGTTTGCAAAAAAATATTATCCGAAGCGACCTACATTTTATTCATCCGTCGGCATCAATATTAATCGGGCTTGATTTTTAAATTGCTTTTTGCAATATTTAAAAATCAAATCAAATCGGTTTTGTCTGCAAAGTACATTGTCTTGTCGGTCGAGCTTTTGGAAAGGGAAGGTACCTCCATCTGGTGCATTTATTTTCTGCCAGGGTACTCCTTTTGTCAGCACATTGGGCGTTCCATCCATAGTGTCATCCTCTCCGGACGGCCTCATCTCTCGCCGACCGGCCCCTTCTCTCGCCAGGCTCCCAACTCTGATACCATGTTGGAATAATGGATGTTGAATCATCCAATGAAGCTACGCACACTTCAAAGGACCTGCCAAGAAGAAATTCAACCACACAGAAAGTGTTGCAACTAAGGGCATCTATAATCTAGATCATCAATTTTGAATATCAATAAGATAATCTCTATTTGCATGCACTTAGTTGCAACACTTTTTGTGTGGTTGAATTTCTTCTTGGCAGGTCCTTTGAAGTGTGCGCAACTTCATTGGATGATTCAACATCCATAATTCCAATAGAAAAGGGTACCCAAAAATGTAAAAATCCTCAAAAAACAAGCTCAGAGGGACTAGGTCGCCATTATTGGCGACCTAGTCCTCTTCTAGGTTTTTGAGGATCTAAAAGTGGAGATTGGAACCTTCGGTCTATAGTTCAGGTCTTGATAGGTGTGTGGTTTAGATTCTTCAGAAAACAAGTTGAAAGAGGCATCCAAGCTTTAACTAGGGATTTGTTGACTTGAGTGAATTTGATGGGTTAACAACACCTTCTTGGCACCTTTCTCCTTAACAAACCTCCATATAAAAACCTGTAAAACACACATGCAAAGAGAAGGAAAGGGTTAGGGTTAGAGAATAGGGGTTTTCCTTAGTCAAACCCCTTTGATGATAATCAAATCCAAATGAAATATAATGAAAGGAATGGACGATTGAATGATAAACATAATACAAACACTTACTAAACCTTTGATTGTTGAAATCTGCAACATGCAAGAACCAACTCCAATGGAGGTTGCTTGAGATGCCTTGTGCTTGATTGCTTGCTTGGGAAGCTTGAGTGCAAGAGTGCTTGTGAAGATTGAGCGAAGGTGAAAAATGATCTTAAGTAGGAGAGAGAAAAATGAGGATGAAAACCCTTACTTATACATGCTAAACCCTAATTTTCTAAAAAATGCAACATGATAGGCCGACACTAGGGTTTTGATGGAAAATTCCCGTTAGGTTTTTGTCTCAAATTTGAAATTTATGCCAAAAGGGACTAGGTCACCCAAGGTGGTGACCTAGTCCACTTGGACAATTTCAAGTGGTGGTCACAAATAAAATGCTAATTAATGATGTTCATTAGGTTTTCCTCCTGAAACACACTTAAGTTGGGACTAAAAGTACATAAAGGGGAAAAATTAACATAGGAAAAGGGTTAATTATGGATGATAAGCCTAGGAAGATGTGAAAATGCCTTACAAAACTTTACAACACCTTGGCACAAGGCTTGGAAAGGGGTAAAAGGGTGTCATTTAGGTGAATTGTGTTGAAAGGGTCTTAGAAAAGAGAGGAAATGTGTTACAACACTTCACAACACCTTAGTAAAACACCGTTAGACTATTGTTGAATTGCAAGGTTTCAAGATTGAATCGAGGCAAAGCAAGGCCAAAATCCAACGGAAAAGGCCAAAATGAGTGAAAAAGTGCCAAAGACTACACTTTTTGGTGACATAGATTCAAAATCTAGATCTAGGGCTAAAATAGACTCCAAAATTAGAAAGATACAATGCTCAAAAGTCAAGTTCGCTAGAATGAAACAACAAAAAATAGGTTGAGAAAAAGGGGTTCACCAAAATGATATTATATGGACCTATTTTCCTTTATGTCATTAGGAAATAAGATCTACACAACAAATTGACTTAAAACTCTTAGGCGAGTCAACTCAATGAGTGAATCTTAATATTTCCTTATGACTAAAGGATGAGGGTCAAGGTAAAACAACACTTTGGGGAGAAAAATTAAACAAATAGTAAACTAACACTAAAATGCAATTCAACACTTGAAACAACAAGATTAAGTTCAATACTGATAGAACCTACAATCAAATTGCAGATTAGAGAAGGGAAGATCTGAGTGTACCTTTCACCAAAATTCAACTTTTAAAGGCTGATTGGGACTCATTCACCTGGGGGCAAATGGGTCCAATGTCAAGAATTTTCTATAACTTTTGGGAGCCTCTACTGTAGATTTGAATCTTCCAATTTGTCCAAGTGGTAGTGTCGAAATACCAAAACAATTTTGTAGATGAGTTTTTGTGAGATGATAAATTTTATGACAACTTTTGCAACTTTCTCAACTTCTTCAAATTTGCTCTTCAAGAGATCTTCAAGCTTTCTTCCACCTAGATCTGCAAACACAACATGAAAGGGAAAAATTACTTATTTTTGGTGAATGGGGGTTTTCCGTTTTTGGTGAATGGGGGTTTTCCTTGGTCAAACCCTATTATGGTAATCAAACCTTGCAATGAAATGAAATATGAAAGAGGGAATGAACAATGAACAATTCAATGTTACCGCTCAACAAACCCTTGAATAAACCTTGGAATGTAAATTTGTAACTTGCATGAAATGGATTTAATGGAAGTGGATCTTGAACTTTGAATCTTGCTTGAAATAGTACTTTGAATGCTTGAATGGATCATGAAACCTACATCACCATATTAGCTCCAAAAATATGCATGATGCAAGAAGACTTTGATATGACAATTGGATCTTGAGTGCTGCAATAAAACTTTGATAAATCTTCTCTTGAATTCCTTTGAAAGTTCTGTTGATCATCAACTTTTCTATAGAAATGCTCACTTCAAATTTCTAGGTGAAACATAATGAAATAACCAAGTATATTTATAGATATGTATCCTCAATTTCCCAAAATTCAAATATCACAAGTCAATATTGAATCACAAATTTGAATATGTTAAAATACCACCAAAAAATAATTTAAATTTAGGTCCTAAGGTATAGGGAGGACCCATTCGCCCATGGGTCCCATGTCCATAAACCTATGACACACATTGCTCAATGAGAAGTGTTATGTTAAGGAATTAATGAATGTCGGGTTTCCTCTTTAGGAAATATAATTAAATAGGCTTGGTAAATAAATTAAGGGGCCAATAAACGCATAATTAAGTCCAAATTGACTAGGAGGGCCCGAACAAGTGATGAAATGTAAAGGGATACATTATTTGTCACTACAATATATATATATATATTTTAAGATAGAAAATTATTGTCGCTAGGGTTTAGGACATAAAACAACAATATTCTATACTCCACATTCAAGGAAACCCTAGAGATCTCAATCCAATGAAGGAAAGGGAAAGAGATCTAACAATAGGGCTGTCCTAGGGTCTGATTGTAAACTAAAGAGGGGTTCACCACAAAGCTAGGGCTTGGAAATACTAATGAAATGCAAAATCTAATGTTTAGACTCATATGCCAGTCTGGGCGATTTAGTCCTAGACTGGGTTTTCTTCATCAAAACTGGAATTCGACAGTGCTTATTCTAAAACTCCAAAAAACCTGAAAATTGGCTGTACTGGGACTCATACGCCCAAGGTGGCATATCATTCCTAGTCTGATTTTTTGGAGGATTAAGGTTTGAATTTTCTCTCCAATCTCTTCTCTTTCTACCATACTTTGTTTTCAGATATGAAACCCTAATTTTAGACTTGTAGATGACTTTTTGTGAAGATAGAAACCTTGCAAATGAGGGGACAACTCCAACAACTTTCTCCAAGCTTGAAACCTAATCTTCAAGGGATCTTTAAGCTCCAAGACACCTAGATTTGTAATTACACATGTAGAGAGAGAAAAACTTGTTGATTTGTTAGTAAATAGGGGTTTGCCTTGGTCAAACCCCTTTTAGGTAATTAAACCAAATGATGATATAATGAAGTAAGGACATGAAACATGAAATATGGAACATGAAACATGAATAATGATACCTTGAATGATGTCTTGTAATTCAACAATCTAACATGAAGTGGCCATGAAGGATGTGGATCTAGATCTTGAAATAAGTTTCGAACAATGATTGATCTTGGATCTTGAATGCAACATCACAAAACTAGCTCACCAACATGCTTGATGCTTGATATCCTTGACATGATGATGGATCTTTAATTGCTGCAAAAATTGATGATGAATTCTGCCCTTGAATGCCTTAGAAGTGATCTTGTAAACTCTCTTGACTCTCTTGTGAAGTCTTGAAATGCTTAATTCTTGAGTGATTGAATTGATATCATGAAGGATTATGTGAATTAATGATTTGAGACCTTGTTTATATAGGCAATCCATCCAAGTTACCGTTTATTAGATCCTAGAGGTTGACATTCATAAAATTTGAATTTAAAACCCTGATTTCTCGCTCAAAACTCAAAAAAGGATCCAAATGGAACTCATATGCCATCTGTGGCATATGGTTCCCACCTAGGTGGGACTCATATGCCCAAGGTGGTTCATGGGTCCCACATGGCCTTTTAGAGAGAGAAAATATCGAGGAGTTAAGAAATTAAGTCTATTTGTTGATCTTGTTGGGATTTTGGTTGAAATAAGCCTTGGGATGAATGATATAGGGTCTTAGGGGTATATTAATGATGATATAAAGGTAATAAATGCAATAGGGCCTAAAAATAATTGTGAAAGTGTAAATAAATATACTTTACAACATCAAATTAAGGAAAAATTAGGCCTACTTAGCTTAAAAGGACCCAAAATCAAATGTGAATGTGTACAACACATTACAACATTAGATTAAGGCACCATTAGGTCTAAGGGCCCTAAATTTAATGTGAAGGTGTAAATGAATACACTTTACAACGTTAAATCAAGGCAAAGTTAGGTTTGTTTAGCTTAAACGAACCCTAAATGTAATGTGAATGTGGAAAACAAATTACAACACTAGATCAAGGTAACATTAGGTTCATTTTAACATTAATTATTCCCAAATTAAGAGAAATTTTACCATCTGCAAGAAGGGAGTACAATTTCCATTGTTACATTTAGCCCCCACTTTAGTAAGAGGAGGAACTTGCTTCAAACTTACACTAAAGTAGACATTCAAGAGGGGTCCAACTGTAGTGATGCAGATGGACAAAGATCAAGGGAGTGGTCAAGCTCGCAGGATCCAAGATCCTATGACAAACTGACATAAGCACAAAAGGACACACATAAGTTGTATGATATGCGACATTAATATACACAAACATGCAATGCCAATAAAAGAAAGGAAAAAAAAAACAAAAATGGAAATAGGTTTATCAAGCCTCGACCGTTTGTTCAATGCGATGTGGATAAGATCTAAGCTATTTGTCCAAAGATGCATGCTCACTCTGAGTCAATGAACATCAGGCTGTCCACTGGGTGAGTAATCCAAGAGAGTGACACATACACATATGGTTGATATGTGTTCACAACACACACAAGTGGTTAAGAGAAAGTCATGCCTCAGATCGGCTTCTCATCTAGCCATACCAAAGTTATACCTCCTAATAATTTTGATAAGGTGCCACACAAAAATGAACTTTGAGCTTCATGATCCAAGCAAAGATTCATATGCTTGGAACTCATGAACACACAAGATGGCTCCATAGGCATGCAAGGTGACCATATAACTAAAATTATAAATGTGAAATAGTGTAAGGTGCATTCAAAGGGATTTTGCTTAGTTCATGTAAGGTATCTTCTTAGGGGACATTGTGCCTAATGTCTCCAAGAGAGGACAAGTTAAAGAAATATCACTCTCTTGAAGGATATCAAGCCTGATTACAACCCCAAGAAAAGGACACATCACAAGAAGAAATAAAATTGCACATTGAAACATGAGTGTCGATGTATGCCCCCAATTTAAAGCAGTTGCTAACACCATTACTATGAGCTTAAAGTAGAAGAAGACATGAGAGCTTATTTAGAGATCCCTATGCCAAGTCATATGCTTTCCAAAAAGGTATGTTATGAAAAGGGAGGGTCTGTCCCCAAAATGTAAAAATTAGTATGTCACATGCGAGCCAACTTAAGCATGTCATCCACATCCTAAGCTTGCTCTAATATATACATGAAAGCTAGTCATCTAGCCAAAAGAGACAATGAAAAGTGCCATACGAGGACAAGGCTACCTAACCCCTTGCCCCCACTTAGTGAAAGAAAAGGATGAGCCAAGATGATTGATGAGAAACATGATAAAATGAAAATCAATATCAATTAGAGGAACTAGGTGCCTCAATACAAGGAAGAGCACTACAATCCTTAAGATGTTGAATTTTATTACCTAAAGACTTACATTCATTAGTAGAATGGGCATGAAATCTATGATATGCATTGAAAGGAAGAAAATAGGTGTTACACCTTTTGGGAGGTGGAACACAAACTAGGTTTTTAGGGACCTAGACCAATTTTCTTCAAGTTCCATTCAAGGAAACCTTAGAGATCTCAATCTAGGGATGAAAAGGAGGGAAATAGATCTGCAATAAGGTATCCTAGGGTGTGATTAAAGGTATAAAGGGGGTTCAACACCAAGATAGGGCTTGGAAAGACTAATGAAATGTAATATCTAATGTTTAAACCTAGTGATGCATGAAACTTGGATGAAGGACCTAGAAATGCATAGAACAACAATCTTCTATACTCCACATTCAAGGAAACCCTAGAGATATCAATCCAATGAAGGAAGGGGAAAGAGATATGACAATAGGGATGTCCTAGGGTCTTATTGTAAACTAAAGAGGGGTTCACCACCAAGATAGGGCTTGTAAAGACTAATGAAATGCAAGATATAGTGTTTGAACCTAGTGATGCATGGAACTTGAATGAAGGACCTAGAAATGCATATAAATTAGAACATAAAGTTATAAAATAAAGAGTGATTTTGCCAGTTTGCTAAATGTGCAAAGAAGGTTGAATAAAAACCACAAAGGGTTAGTGGAAACTGGTATAGGTCGATTCCAATTTCGTACCTGTTATCTGATTTGTGCACCTAGAAACCTATAGAGGTTTGAATGAGGATTGGAAATTATAAAAATTTTAATTTTAAGGCTGAGTGGGACTCATATGGTAATTTGGGTGATTTAGTCCCAGACTGGGTTTTTTGCACCAAAACTGGAATCTGAAAATGCTTATTCTAAAACTCCAAAAACTCTAAAAATTGGATGTATAGGGACTCATACACCTAAGGTGGTGTATCATTCATAGTGTGATTTTTCAGAGGAATAAGGTCTAATTCTACTCTCTGATCTCTTCTCTTTCTGCCACACTTTATTTCCGAATTTGAAACCCTGATTTCAGACCTCTAGATGACTTTTTGTGAAGATAGCAACCTTGCAAATGTGGGGAAAACTCCAACAACTTTCTCCAAGCTTGTAACCTAATCTTCAAGGGATCTTCGAGCTCCAAGACACCTAGATATGTAATTACACATATAGAGAGTGAAGAGCTTATTGATTTGTTAGTAAATAGGGGTTTGTCTTGGTCAAACCCCTTTTAGATAATTAAACCAAATGATGAGATAATGAAGTACGCAAATGAAACATGAAATATGGAACATGAAACATGAATAACGATACCTTGAATGATTTCTTATAAATAAACAATCTAACATGAAGTAGCCATGAAGGATGTGGATGTAGATCTTGAAATAAGTGTGGAACAATGCTTGATCTTGGATCTTGAATGCAACATCACAACACTAGCTCACCAACATTATTGATACTTGATATCCTGAACATGATGATGGATTTTTGAATTGCTGCAACACTTGATGAATAATTCTACCCTTCAATGCCTTAGAAGTGATCTTGTAATCTTGATGCTCTTGTGAAGTCTTGGAATGATTTTCTCTTGAGTGCTTGAATCAAAATCATGAAGGCTTATGCAAAATAATGATTTGAGACCTTGTTTATATAGGCAATCCATCCAAGTTATCATTTATTAGATCCTAGAGGTCGACATTCATAAAATTTGAATTTAAAACCTTGATTTCCTGCTTAAAACTCAAAAAAGGAGCAAATGGGACTCATACACCATCTGTGGTGTATGGGTCCTACTTGGGTGGGACTCATATGCCCAAGGTGGTGTATGGTTCCCATGAGGCCTTTTTAGAGAGAAAATGTTGGGGAGTTAAGAAATTAAGTCTATTTGTTGATCTTATTAGGATTTTGGTTGAAATAAGCCTCGAGATGCATGATATAGGGTCTTAAGGGCCTTTTAATGATGATATAAAGGTCATAAATGCAAGAGGGTCCAAAAATCAATGTGAAATTGTAAATAAATATACTTTACAAATCAAATTAAGGCAAAATTAGGTCTATTTAGCCTAAAAGGTCCCTAAATGCAATGTGAATGTGTACAACACATTAAAACATTAGATTAAGGTTCCATTAGGTACAAGGGCCCTAAATTTAATCTGAAGGTGTAAATGAATACAATTTACAACATTAAATCAAGGCAAAGTTAGGTTTATTTAGCTTAAACAAGCCCTAAATCCAATGTGAATGTGGAAAAAATATTACATCACTAGATCAAGGCAACATTAGATTCATTCTAACATTAATTATTCCCAAATTAAGAGAAAATTGTACAATCTCCAAGAAGGGAGTACAATTTTCATTGTTACACAAACACACACACACACACATATATTGTAATGACGTAAATTGTACTCCCTTCTTGGAGATAGGGAAATTTCTCATTTAATTTGGACCTATTTTAGTACCCTTGCATTAATTACCATTTAAATCATCATTAATAGGCCCCTAGGATCCATTACTTCAGATCTCAAGGCTTATTTAAGCTAAAAACCCAACAAAATCATCAAAAAAACTTAAATTTCTAACAACCCACCCCAAAAATCTAGGATGGGACTCATACGCCAGAGGTGGTGTATGAGTCCCATTTGAGGATTTTTTAGGGTTTGAGCAGGAAATTCTACTTTTTAATTCAAATTTTTGGTTAATGTTGGCTTTTGAGATCTAAATAATGGTAAATTAGGCATAAATGTCTATATAAGCAAGTTTCTAAGTCACCATTTCATCTAAGCAAGCATTTTTAGATCAATTTCAAGATCCAAGTATTCAAGAATCTTCAATAGTTCTTTCACAAGAGAACTCAAGTTTCAAAAGAAAGCGAAGTTGAAGTCTTGGAGCAACATCAAAGTGTTTTCGTAGGTCTTTAATCTCCCTTTCATCCAATATCTAGCATTTTCAAGGGTTGATTATGGTTGTCTATGGTGAATCATGATGGATTCTAGGTTGGGGAGATGCAACTAGCCATCAAGCCAAGCCTAATGACTTGTTTCCTAAGTGATTCCATCCTCCATTGTCACTGTACTTTCAACCTAAGGAGGGTACAAGCATTATTAGGGCTCATTTGGGTGATTAGAGGTATCTCAAAGTGCGTTATTCATCTTCATATTTCATTCATGCATTTAATTCTAGCACATTACAATAGGGTTACATTTCATCTTATATTTCCTAATATTAGACACACTTAAGGTTAGGGTTTATGTTCACATTTACATTCAAGTTTCATTGTTTCTATCAAGGTTTAATTACCAAACTAGGGGTTTGACCAAGGAAAACCCCCATAAGCAAATCAAGTCTATATTCTGTTTTGTAGGTATTTTTATAGATTCAGACACAAAAATCAATTTGGAAGGAAAGAGCAAAGATTGGAGCACAAATATAAACTTTGAATTCCTGAAAAGCGAAATGATATTGATATTCCAGAAGTGGCGTATGAGTCCCACTATAGACATTTTTCCAAATCTTTGCAGTTTCAGATACCCTTTTTCTAGAAACCAGTTCCTGCCTAGAAACCCTGATCTGGGGATTGATACACCGAGACTAGCGTATGAGTTCCAATGTGCCAAAATTTTAGGGTTTTTAGTGTTTCAGAGCTCATTCCAACCTTCTTCATGTTTCTAAGTGCATACTTCTGAGATCTCATCTCTCTATTTTGATTTACATGCATTTTTAGGTTATTTAGTGAAAGATTGCATTGCATTAGGTTTCAGTATTACATTTTTCATTTCATTTATCTTTCCAAGCCCTATCTTGGTGGAAAACCCCTAATTAGCTTACAATCAAACCCGAGGATAACCCTATTGCAAGATCTCTTTCTCCTTTGCATACTTCAGATTGAGATCTCTAGGGTTTCTCTTCAATGAAATGATTGAAAAGTGTGTTCGCTCTATGTCCTAAACCATACGAAAGCGGATCCATTTTCTATTATTTCATATATATATATGCATGCATGCATGTATGTATATATTAAAATATAATATTTCAGAAAATCCATGAAAGAGTAAGACTTTAAATCCATAATCTAATTATCCTTACAACAACTAAAATTTAAATTAACAATGCACTAAATATACCGAGTCCTTTCAAAATAGCCTGATAATTATAACATTAATGGGAATACAATTCTATCACCAAATTTCATCACATAGCCCTATCTATCCTCACATATATGTGAGAGGACACTTGTCAAATTCCATTTTTCCCATGTCACATCTCACACATGTAAGAGGAGTCAAATGTATCCATCCACTCTTACCTATGTGTCTATTCTCACACACACGAGAGGATTCATCCTCAAACCTTGGATCTAGTCAAACCAAATTATAGCTCTCCATTTCTCCTTGATCCTCATCCTCCTCAAATACATCAATCTACTGATGGTACTTAGTAAATTCCCCTTTCCCCATGTGATCTATCAAACATATGAGATTAATTACATATCTCCATCCACTCTTTCCTATATTTCCTTTCTCACACATGTGAAAGGATTCATCCTAAACTACCCTTGGATTTGGTCAAAATGAATCCCATCCCTCCATGTATCCTTAATCCTCATCCTTCTCAAATAAATAAAACTAATGGTGACACTTGGTATCTTCTCATCAAACCTAATTTCTCAAATATTCTTGGCCCTTGATCTTTAAATCAAATCTAAGAAATTTATCAACTCATCCTCAAATGTACAAATAAATCCTCATCCAATCCATTTTAATTTGTAAATCTCATCCTAAATTCATGTTTTTGGATCTCCAAGCAACCTACATTCCTTAATTTTCTTCTACACCATCTAGAGAAAATCAAGAGGAGTTGAGTGAGCTCCTATGAGATTTATGAACATTGGGAACACTCCTCTTTAGGCTCAATTTGAATGGGCATTAGAGAATAAAGTAAATTTAATTTTTATTGAATTTAATATTTTTATTTCCTCTTGATTTTTTCATAATTTTTAAAAATGAAACCAAATAATAGTTTAAGACTCAAAATCCTAGTAGAAGAGTCAGTTTTTATTTGGAAAAGCTAAGATAACCAAATTTCAGTGACTTTAAAAAAGTCGTCTAAAATAATTTTTATGCCCCTATGAAGGAATTTTAGGTAGATCCAAGATACTTTGGATAAAATTCTAACTTACAAGTGACCAGATGCGACCAAAAAATAGATTATTGACAAAAAGTGTAGCCTTTGACACTTTTCACTCATTTGGACCCTTGCCTATGGATTTTGGACCTTTTTCAACTGCCTTTTACCTCTTTCTAAGCCATGTGCCAAAGTGTTGTAAGGTGTTGTAAAACATTCTCACACTTTCCTAGGCTTGTCATCACTGAGTCAACCCTTTCTTATGCTATAATAACCCCTTAATGCACATACATGCCTTATTTTAGTGTGTTTTGTGGGACAATCCCGATAAACAATAAATATCACACTTCAATCCCTGAAACCAATGAAAAATGCCCAAGTGGACTAGGTCGCCACCTTGGGTGACCTAGTCCCATGTGGCTTAAAATTCAAATTTGACTTAATATTCTTTCAGAATTTTGTCTCTAAAACCCTAAGGTCGGCTGTATGGTGTTATTTTAGGAAAATTAGGGCATAAATTCTATAAATAAGGATTTTTCCCCTCATTTTGACCTAATTCCATCTCATTTTCCTCCTCACTCAATCTTCTCAAGCACTCGTCCACTACTCTTCTCAAGCAAGTTAGGGTTTTTTGCATACTAAGTCATCAAGGCATCTCTCTAAGGCATTCAAGGGCTGATTGCTACAACAACACAAGATCATTCATCATGAAAAGGTATTGAATCTATCATTCCATATTTCATGCTCTATTATCTTGTCTCTTCATTTGATTTAATTATCTACAAAGGGGTTTGACCAAGGCAAACCCCTATACTCTAACAATCAACATTTATTCTTTCTCTTTGTGTGTGTTTTTTGTAGATCTAAGTACCCTTTTAGTAGAAATGAGTTTCGACAGATTTTCATAGAAAAAGGACTAGGTCACCCAAAATAGCATAAGTGTCCTTCTCAACCTCTGCTTCGGATTATTTAGGTTTCTAGACTCTCAAGCCATCCCTCTCTAGTCTCTAGGTGCACACATTATATTTCATTAATTTATTCTTAGCTTAGTTTACATTTCTAGGTCATTTCATACATGTTTGCATATCATAATGTGTTTTCCAACATAGTTGCATTCTTAGGTTTTACATTACTAGTTAGTTTCTATTCTCCATTTCCAGTATTTAGGGCATCCCACACACATCAATTTAAGCCCCTAACCCTCTTTGAATGAACACCAAGAACACATTTAGTGCGAAAGAGAGTCATTCTTCCATCGAGCTCCTAGGTGAAAAACCCTAGGAGCCTATTGGGGAATCCTCTTTCCCTAAAGTGCATTGTTTTTGGTGGTTTAATTTTTTTTTGATTTATTAACCATTCATTATAGAGCCCCTTTACATCAATAATAAATAAGTATGAGGTATTTTTTACATGTCAAATTATGATATTGATATTAGGATTCAACTGCATAGTTTTGGGGTAAAAATCATTGACCCATATTTCACAAGTAGTGGTTCAAATGAACCCATTTATCATGAAAAATAAATCATAAAAAAATACCATTAATAATATATTGAGAGGAATTGGGATGAGAAGTACATTTAATTTTTTTTACAAGGTAGTTTGAGCTAATAGAGAGAGCTTTTAGTAGAAAGAATATAGAGAGTAAGGGAAATAAAAAATCATTGTTGTATGGATATGTAGTGTAGAAAATTTTACACCTTTACAATTTCACACTATTTTTGGGTCTCTTAATTAATTGGACTTAATTAAGCTTTTGATTTTCCAAATTACGTATTCCAAAGCCTTATTTTACCCATTTTCCAAAAGGGGAACCTATATTTAATTAATGTAATTAATATTTTAATCACCTTGAAATGAGTATGTCCTAGAATTTTGAGCTAGGACCCATTCACCTAATATGTTTTTGATGGTATTTTAATAATTCAAATTCCATATGCAATTTGTAAGGAAGATATGGTAGTAGAACAACTTCCTACACTAATCTTGAGAGGAGGATAATACAAAAATTTATAGATCTTTTCAACAGTTACAAAAATTTAAACAAAAATAAAAATAAATATCATAAATAGCACAACACAGTGATTTACATGGGGAACAACCTTTCAGGAGAAAAACCCCACACTCCAAAAGCCATCTAATATATTATTCAAAAATCATGAAGATTACAATATACTTGCAGAGAAAGCTTCTTACAGGAGTATCACCAACTAGAGATCTAGAGGCAACATGACCACTATCAGACTCTCATAATACATCACAATACACAATCATAATACAATGCCCTCATAAAATAGGGTTACCTTCTAGGACAAGTCAAGCTAACAAAATATCGGTCGTCAAATTTAAGAGCTAATGATGAACAGTCCAAATTTATAATAATAAACTATAATAAAATCTTCCTTTCAAGGGTGTTGCCCCCAAGCCCTCACTAGTGTTAGAGTAATAAGTTATTATACTTAATTAATTATATCATACTGGTTAATTAATTAAGTCACTTCTTCCTTTAGTTACTTAAGCTAAACTTAGGCACATTAATAATTGATTAATTATTAAGTGTGCACACTAGGGTTTCATTTAGGGTTTCTTGATCTCCTTCATAAGGATTGATCTCTTTGTAATAATTGATTCTCAATAATGCATTTTTACTTTGAGGTTTACAAAACATCTTCTTTGGTTCTGCATGTCTTTTGCATGTGACAGGTGATTGCATGTAGGTGATCTTGGTTTCTAACATGGTATCATAGCTTCAGACCTACTATAGCTGCCTATTCTTGATATGAAGATATGGCCTTTTAGTGAGTTTCAAGTGCAAGGGTTTCCACAGGCATTTGTTTTGCAAGATCTGGGAGTAGCCAATTTTTTGGGCCACTTTGGGCTCAAATGGAGGTCACCATCACGTTCGCAGTGGCCCAAAACCTTAGGAATGCCTGTCATTTGGTCGATTTATGAGAAGTTGGTTTTTGAGGCAAAATGTTTTTGCCAAGAAGGCCATACGGCCTCCCCAACACGTATTCAGAGGCTTGTTTTTTTGGAATTTTTTTTGCGCTCGTACAAATCATCCCACCACTGGGCAGTCACTAGGTGGCCATCGGGCGTCCACCAAGTAGCCACTACCACCGGTGGCTCCCCTACTCCGCCGCCGCTCCCCTGTGCTCAGCCCCCGCGAGCTTTGAAGACTCCGGCCAGGGTTCTCTTGAGAATCGGGAGCACTGCTACACCCAGGGTTCAGCCCCTAGAGCCTAGCACTAGGTCCTATGGACAATCAGGTGCTATGTGCCAAGCCTCGCTGGTCGACTCCAACCCCCGCACCGGTCCTATGGGGAACCAGGGGCCAAATGTTTTTATGCAGGGGGCTGATTTTTTGAAAGAAACGACCAGTTGGCCATCAAATTTACGGTCATGAACGGATGACATCAGCATGACGTCATCTACCATACGACCCTCTTTGCCCCCTCCTAGCCCCGATTTGCCTTCAAGGAGCAGTTTTTTTCTTTTTGGCATAACTTGGGCATACAGTATTGAAATCAAGCAAACAAGATATCACCGAAAAGCTGGTTCCGAGCACTTTCCTGTGATGTAGTTTATTTTACAGTATTTTTATGTTTTACTTCATTTATTTCTATTTGAAGTCAGATGTTTATTTTATGCTTTCGAGCTCATAAAATTTTGCCACGATCTCCGATTTTCGCTATCTTTGCGGTGTTGGAAAGGTATTGAGGAGCTCTATGTTGCTATCCATGCACTTTTTTTTGTATCTGTCCTAGGTTTATCATTAATCTAGATTTGGCCCGATGGGTGTTTTGGAGATTACTTGGATGTTTTGGCAGTTGGGAGAGTGCACCTTGCATCTTTGCACTTCATTTCAGTATCACATTCATTCAATAATCGACTGCTACTTCATAGATTCCAGGGTTGTTCCCGTTTAGAGTTTTTGAGTGTTTCGTGGCATCGGGTCTGTTGTTGCATCATTATGATTCTAATATGGTTTCTTGTAGATAGAAGTATCTTTCCTTGCTTGCCAGATTGCGATTCCAGTGTTACTCTATAGTGTTCTCTAGTGCTTCTTTGCAACATGCCATCTCATTGTAGGGGGGTTTTTCCCACTGGGTTTTCCTTCTCTACCTCATTCTTGCTTTTGTAAATGGGTACCTGATCAGGCCTAGTTGTCGAGACCCATATTTGCTTTCATGCATCTTCTTCTAGTTCTTCCTAAGTTCATCTTAAGGGGGGGTGTTAGAGTAATAAGTTATTATACTTAATTAATTATATCATACTGGTTAATTAATTAAGTCACTCATACCCCTGTAGTTACTTAAGCTAAACTTAGACACATTAATAATTGATTAATTATTAAGTGTGCACACTAGGGTTTCATTTAGGGTTTCCCTTTTAGATTTTCTTGATCTCCTTCACAAGGATTGATTTCTTTGTAATAATTGATTCTCAATAATGAAGTTTTACTTTGAGGTTTACAGAACATCTTCTTTGGTTCTGCATGTCTTTTGCATGTGACAGGTGATTGCATGTAGGTGATCTTGGTTTCTAACAACTAGGATGCGTGGTCCTCAAATCCCCATCAGGAGATGATCCCCTCAGACCCCTCACGGGGGGAACCCTTCACCTGCCCCTCGTCACTGATGTATCAACAATACCTTATGTAATTTTCAAGATTGAGACACATTTTCCCAACACAATTGTCAGCTTTTGGAATCTAATTTTTAGGAAATTAGATAGAAACCTATAAATACAATTATTTTATCAAAGCAACATTAACACACTTTTTGGAGACTTCATGATATGAGAAAATATTATTATCAAGAGCATTCAAGAGCAGATTTTTAGTCATTTTGTTACAACATTCAAGATCCTATCATCATGTTCAAGATTATGTGTGTTCATGTCATCTTGTGAAGGATAATATGCATTGTTGATCCTAAACATCCAAGAATTCAAGTATCCAAAAAATCAAGCAAAGAAAGATCTGATTCCTTGGAAAGATGTGTTTGACTTCAGTCCTCTAAGGGAAGCCACTAAAGGTTTGGTGAATTGTAGAAAGCAAGTGTTCATTCATCATTCCTTCCATTATCAATTGTCATTATCTTTCTATCATGGTTTAATTACCAAAGATGGGGTTTGACTAAGACAAACCCCCATTAAAAAAAAATAAAATTCCTCTTTATATGTACAAATTTTTAGGTGAAAGAAGGACAAAAAATATCTTAAGGAGAAATTTTTCATTATTGTCAAAGTTGTCACCATTGTTTTCAAGCCACAGAAACTCAATTGCAAATTTTATTTCCAAATTTTTTATAGTGGGACCCATACAAAGCAAAAGCCAAGATCAAGTGCTTGAGGATTGCCAAAAGTTATTCTGGACACCCTGTCTAGGACCCGTTTTTCCTAGGGTGAATATGCCCTTCTACAATGCTCAAAATATGATTTTTATGCTAGGTACATGTGTCCAGGATCTTCCTAAATCTACCTATAAATTGTTAATTTTATTTTTGTAGCTTCAGGATATTACATTTTATCATCTAGGTCATATTGTTCATTATATTTAGTTGCATCAAATAATTTCCATTTAATTCAAATCCATCCTACTATCCTAAGAACAAGAGATTCAAGTGGGATTGGCTCACCTTAGGGTTGAAATTCAATCTCTACACTTTGTAATCTCTTGGTTTCAATGAAATTTGGGAAAGATGGACACCATTAGTTCCTAAGTTATTTGTATGAAGGACCTAGGACACCCCATTTTGGATCCTCCCCTTTTCCCACCATTTCATTTTGGTGGAGACCCTCTTTTCTTCATTGGGTTCACCAAAATGAAATGATAAAAAAGATGGATCCTCCAAAATGGGGTGTCCTAGGTCCTTCATACAAAGAACTTAGGAACTAATGGTGTCCCTCTTTCCCAAATTTCATTGAAACTAAGAGATTTCAAGGTGTAGAGATTTACTTTCAACCCTAAGGTGAGCCAATTAGACCCAAATCTCTTGTTTCTTAAGATAATAGGATGAATTTGAATTAATTAGAAATAATTTTATGCAACTAGACCCAATGGAAAATATGACCTAGATGATAAAATCTAATGAATCCCAATCCTCACTAAACCTATGAATTTGAATTAATTGGATATAAAGATCCCAAATGAGGAGGAATACCACCCATTGATTATAATATAAGAAATAACTTCAATAAAAATTATTTAAACATAATAAATTAAGTTGGGACCATAACCTAATGCTTATGAGATATCAATTACAAACAATCATTCAATAAAATCATAGGATTTTGCAAGATGAGCTTTAGTAAAATGGCTTGTTGAGAATGGCTAGATCATTCTATTACATACCAAACAATAAGGATGCTATAGAGACTATATCTATTTGATATTATTTTCTTAATTCAAACAATGATAGGGAAAAAATGATGCAACTATAGATCAAGAGATTTTGAAATGACTTTTTAGGAGAAATTGAGTAAAGTAATTGAAATATAGTTGTATATATATCCTCTAAATCTCTAAATTTAAGTATATGTTTGATATTTCCTTTGTTAATAATATTACCTAAAGAGTTTAATGATAATCTTTTGGGTCAACTTACAAAATACCATTGTCAAATATATCCTAGAAGGCTTTGTAGAATCTCATAGGAGAAACCATCAAATCCTAAAGCTTTGTGATTGGTAATGGTAAAAAATACCCTAGAAAGATATTTATTGAGTGAGAAATTGGCAACATAAGGCCCACTATAAAGTGGAGAGCCGATATAGACCGATATTAATGCATTATTGAAATGAATTATTTTGATGAAGAGAAGGCCCTTGAGATTTCATTTTTAAAAATAATGATAAATAAATCCTTGAAGAATGAATGAAGCTCTATTTAGGGTTATTGGTCATGTTTGGTGTGTTTGATAGATTGAAAAGAATGATAATATCCCAAGGATTATGTTAGTTTTTGATAAGGTAAGAAAAATTTACAGGGTTTTGTACCCCTAACTCATAGAGCCACAAGGGCCAAAAATTTCAAGTCCAAAAAACATAGCAACTAAGCCAAAAAAACACAGACTATGAAGCAACAACAAATAGACAAAACACAAACAAAACAACAACTAACTGGAATTTTCCCAGTTCTTTGACAGGAGATCAACAACATCTTCCCCAACCCATTCCTAGTCATCATCAACATTCTTCCCATCCAATTCATCCTTTATAACCATAGACAGAGTGTTGGTAACAAAGTGATCCAGCTTAATAGTAAAACGGGTCAAGCCACAAAATTTCTTGTCCAACTTATCCATTCTAACCTGTAGCACATGACGCTCCTCCCCATTATCATCAACCTTCACAGTATCAACACACTCCACGTCCAATGGGTTTGAGGACTGGGAAGCCAAGGACTATGTTAGTTTCTTATAAATGTTATCTCCATTTTAAGACAATGAATACATGATTAGATTTTAGCACCCTTTGTAGAATGATTATTAGCAATTTTATTCTGTTGGAAAAATGTAGCCACTTAGAGTTGTAGAGAAAATACAATGGTTTATATTCTAGCTCAATAATGACATGGTGGAGATTTGATGTTGTTAGGAAAAGGGTGTTGTACACGTCACACAATAAAATAAATATTTTAGTTATGTAAAACATATATCTATTTGTGCTGCATATTAGGAGACATGTTTAGCCATATCAAATATTTATTTGGGTGCACTCGTAAGGTTGTATTGTAACATTGATTAGATATTTTATGTGTGAGTTACACATTGAATTTAAATATTTAATATTAGGTAAACTTAGTGTCAAAAAGTAAATGTTGGGGTAAATTATTTTATGCTCTCATGTTTTTGAGACCCATGGTTTAACTAATACCACTTAGTTTTTTTGTGTGAGCATGGATATATATAAGAAAGAACATGTTAATGGCTGGTTGGTTGTCATTTGTACTGAAATCTCTTGTAGAGTGAATATGTGAAGTATGTCATAGGATGTGTGGTTGCATGGTTACTCATTATGCTTGGAAACATGGATGATACATTGGGGGAGCGTGATGTTTTAATAAGTATTCATGAAAAATCTGTAATAAATAATAAATTAAGTGTGGATGCTTTTGGAGGATATGTTTTTCCCTCATGACAGTTTTCTTGGGGTATATCTTATGTCATCTTGATGGTATTTTTGTATATTCTTAGTATAGTGGATTGTGAATAATTGTTTGCATATTTTTTGGGGTTATATGTGAATGTTTTTATTGCTCAATATTTTCCTTTCAAGTGGTATTAGATTTTGGTTGATAGGTTATGGGAGGAAACACCCATAGTTGCAACCCTTGGTATGAGTAGATTCTTGTGCATAGTTGAATCTATGATCTTGTAGGAAAAGAAAGAAGGAAATTTGAAGCTTACAATTGTGTTTGTAGACTTATGTTCTTGAAAATTGAGGGTTTTATGAAGATATGACTAATAGATTTTATGTTAGGGCTCTTTTTGTGGGGGTTTTGGGGGTTAGATTTTGCTGGAGACCTTTTAGATAAAAATAGAGCTAACCATTGATTCTAAAAGGCCAAAAACATATATTTTGATATAAATATTGACTATATTTGGTGACCAAATGTTTTATGACTATATACTTGTACAATGAGTGAAATATTTTTCATTTGTATGTGTAGTAACGAAAAAAGTAGCCTTTTCCCTTACTTGATTTGATAATTAACATTAAAGACTAAATTAATGATGTCTTGGAGTGGTGTTGTAATGTGTTGTAGACATTAACACTATTCTAGGACCTTTATTTGACTAAAAAATGCCTTAATTGATCCTTTGCAAAGGTGTTGTAAAGTGTTGTAACACACTTTCACACTTTTCTAGGATATTTTTACTTAATTAAGCCTAACAGACCCCTTTCTAATAAAATGTATATAATGTGTACCTTGTTTAAGTGTTGTAAAGTGTTATAAAGCACTTTCACATTTATCTAGGTGGTCTTAATTAATTGAGGGTAATTAGAGTAATTAACCCCCTTTAATTCAAATTTAAGCCTTAATTTTGACACTTCCCGAAGATCTATCCTGACAATTATAAATTAATTAACAAAATATTTCATTGGAAAAAGTTTGGTCTTGGTAAGTTGATCTAGGACCCGTTCACCTTTGATGGTGAATGGGTCCTCCCTTAATAGGACCCCCTTTTTTAGTTGATTTGGAATGGGTTTTTATCCCTCTTTTAATCCCTTGGGGTTAGGTCTTGGTAAACTAAGCCAAGACCCATTCACCCTAGGTGGCGAATGGGTCCTCCCTTAATGAGACCCCTATTTTTTTAATTCATTCTAGCAAGAATCTAATAATGTTTCTTTCCAGATTTGGTATCAACCTTAGTTCTTTGAATTTAATGGTTAATCTCCTAATTTAGTATAAATAAGGGGTTAATTCACCTAGTTTCATCTTGGACTTTCAAGCATTCAAGTGATCAAGCATTATAGAGCATTACAAGAGAATTTTCAAGGCATTTTAAGGTAGATTTCAAGAGTTTATTGCAGCAATTGAAAGTAATAGATCATCATGTCAAGGGTTTAATGCATTCATGTGTGTTGAGCTAAGAAGTGGATGTAGCATTGAAGATCTACTTGCAAGCATTGTTCAAATCAAATTCAAGGATCCAAAATCTACATTATTCATGGCTACTACATGTTAGATTGTAGATTTGTTTCACAAGACAACATCCAAGGTGACATCATTTACATATTTCATGTTTCATGTTTTATTTCATTCATTTTATCACTTGGTTTAATTACCTACAAGGGGTTTGACTTAGACAAACCCCCATTCACTAAAATAAAACCAAAATTTCTTCCCTTGAGTGTGTAATTTCAGATTTATAGGTTGAAGATCAAGTGGAGCAAGTTTGGAGCAAAATTGTCAAAGTTGTTAAAATATCAAAAAGTTGTCATCTACATTGCAAGATCATGAAAAGAGCTCTACAAAATTGCATACATACTTCCAAAAGCTAATAACTGGGAATTCAAGAGTGCAGAAATCAAGGAATAGGATCCTGAAATTAGTTTTCTGAAACCCTAAAAGGACCCATTCGCCAATGAAGGCGAATGAGTCCTTTGTAGCTCAAAAACAACAACTTTCTAGCCAGGTACACAACTTTTTATGCTCTAAAAACATCCCCCATAGTTGCTATAATAGTTAGGTAGAATTTTTGATTATTATTTGCATCTTATTTGCACATAATTGAGTGAATCACCCCTTAGAAGAATAGTGGTCCATCATCTTGTTTATTAAACATCTTGATGCAATCCATTTTTCAGTGGTTTAGCATGTAAGAATTCAATAGAATATTAGCTTGCATAGTTTGTGACAAGCACAAACATAGTGCCGATGATGATTATGGTGTGATAGATATTCATGTACATTTAAACATTAGCACAAAATAATGCATGTGGTTTATATGTGGTGGTGTGGTTAAGAATTAGGAGGTTGTTCTTATCTCTTGGATGCTTGTTTAGTTTCTCAAATTTAGTCACTAATGGATTTTTTTGGAAAATTAGATTGGATTTGTCTATATGTTATCTTTTATTTTTATTCTTTTTATCTTAGTTTATAATTTATTGATGTGATGATGAGTTTGAATGTTTTAATTTATGGGATCTACATGTTATACAATTTAGTTGGTTGATTTTACTTATTGGTTGTGGTAATGAATTAGATGTGGAATATCTATATCCACAAGTATTTTTAGTGTAATTTTTATTAAAGTATTTAGAATTTTGTATGGTCATTTATACATCAATATTATAATTCTTAAATAGTTTTTTGTTGGGACTTGTAGCATGTTCCTATCATTATGTACTAGATAGCTTGATTACATAGTTTAATATGAGCTTTTGATAGTGATAGTTTGATGATTTATCTTCTTGGAATGGAGATCTTGGTTCTACTTTATTCTTTAGAGTTGTTGGTATTATAATTGAGTGTGTAAGGACCATTAACAATCTTCATTTAGGGGATGGTTATCATGATGCCATGGATAAATTAGTATCACGATTTAGTTGAAGCTTTGGTAGTGACATAGATTCATCACTTGCTAATAAATTATCTTTTGTAGTGGTTGTGGGTGCTATGGAGTTTTTTTTGGATTATGATTTTTGTATATAATTATTAATTTTAAATCTTAAGTTCTATTAACAAGAGATGGTTATCTTGATGCAATTGGATATTTTTACATCTTGGAGTCTTTGGAAAGGTTTCAAATTATGAATTATTAGTTTTGATAGGGAATCCTTGGTTGAGAGGATGTTTGGTATGGTTTACTTTAGATACTATTGGAGTTTTTGATATGATATAAGTGGTATTGAGAGTAGGATATGTTCATTGAAGTATAATGTGATCTCCTAGGAGGAGATGTTAGATCATGATATCATGAAACCTTCATATATTATATGTATATATGCAACTATGAATTTGATAGTGGTTTGATTATTTCTCTTAGTATTGAGTATATTGGTTATTTTCTTGGGATATTCATGAGAGTGAGGCATTGTATCTATATTTTTACAGTATAGATTGATCGTTTGTAGGTGGTCATGGATGCTTACAACATATGGTTAGATTGGAGTTATCTTAATTTTAGAGATATTTTTTGAGATAGTGTAATGTCACTCAAATAAAAATTTGATTCAAATTTAACAATCTCCTAGTTAATCAAATTCAAATTAGAGCAAATCGGGTATACCAAAATGAGCACCAAATTACACCAAATGGAAATCAGGTAATTTGTAACTGAAACCAAATGATATATTATATATATCCACATGGAATTAAATAATTTTTTCTATTAAATACAACAGATAACAGCAATGAAAATCAACAAAAAATCTGGAAAGTTTGAAAATCTTTGTTT
The DNA here is from genome assembly GCA_007115665.2 of Sequoiadendron giganteum. NCBI lineage: Eukaryota > Viridiplantae > Streptophyta > Pinopsida > Cupressales > Cupressaceae > Sequoiadendron > Sequoiadendron giganteum. Next base: position 105,094,139 of record CM021104.1, read on the forward strand.
CTACCAAATTGAAAATAGATGCAAATCGGGTAGGATAAAAACTTCACCAAAATATTTTGAACTAACACAAAAATATGGGAAATTATTGTATAATGATTTATTACCAAATATAACATGGTTTTACATCATATTTTATTTCATAGAAAAAATATAATAGAAGAGAACAACTGCATAAAAATTCCCAAAGAAATCCCCAAGCTAGAAGCTAAAACTCAAACCAAAACTAGAGAAAACTCCACACAAACTCACCCAAAAATTCATACCAAGAGTCAAGAATAAAGTTACATATAAGAATACTATAATAAAATCAAAATATTCTGCTCACAATAGCAATGAAATCTGAAACTCAAAAATCTACACTATGCACTCCAAACTACACTAAATTCCTAAAAATAAAATAAGAGAAAATTACCCAATTGAAGAGCATTCAACACAATGGAAAAATTTGGATGAAATTTCACTTGGATACCCTTGGAACTAATATATTTGAGCCTCAATACCATCAGTTTACCAGCCTCAAAGATCTTTTCTTCATCGGTTTCCTAGCCTTTGACTAGCCTCTAAAGAATTGTCACAACCTGTGAGAGAAAACATGTATGAATGAATGAAACTTGAGAACCAAATTTCATTATATTTAATTTAATTTAATTTAATTTACAAGAACCCAAGTGGAGCCCAAAATACCATGACTAAGGTGGGAATCTTGCATGCATGTGCCATTAACTCCCGTCATAAGATGTCCAATGCAAATTGCCATGTGTCAGTTAAAGTCTTGTAACAAGATTTGCCAAAATTGCTCCAATATAAATCCTCCCAAATTCCAATGCCCAATTTGGACCCAAGAAGATAAATTAAAAATAAATACTAATTTATTCCCCAAAATTTATTTAATAAATTTGTCTTGAAAGTCCAAGTTACCCCTTTTATTTGTAGGTCCTTATTGACAATTTTGAAAACCGAATTTACTATTTAGTAATTGATATTTTTAGAAAAGGGGACATTACAAGTCCTCCCTCCAAAAAAATTCTTTCCCTCAAGCAATTAAAAACATAACTATCCAAAAAAATTATTCCAAAATGATATATCATGTTAAAATGCATACTAAGTCCTGATCATGTACCTGTAAAGAGTTGCATTCTTTGCCAAAGAGTATTGTGCAAAAATGAAGGTTCAGATCCCTTTTTTCTAATGCTATGAATCAAGCAAAAAAATCTATGCAAAATAAGCTCTTGGATGTGTAGTAATTTTTTCATTCAATCTCATACCCCACTTGAAACACATCTTTCCACAAAGGTTAATCAATAAACTTGCCAAATGCACTAGTGTAAGATGAGACAAACCTGTAGCTCCTCAAACTTATCCCAATGATACAAATTGATTTTTTCTGCTTGTAGGATTGATATAGTTTATATTGCAATCTCCATTACAAAAATATGAATTTGGGAATAGTCACTTCTCTTACCTTCACAGTGCTAAAATATCTAGTGCAAGAATGTGTAACAAAGAGCCCATACCTTACCTCATCTTATGAGTTATTGATTTTAGATTTATGGACTAATCTAAGATAGAAAAAGGAAAGTAGAGGAGTGGAAAATATCATCATACAATATCAACATTCACAGCACCAAATGGTCCCAAGTTTAAATTTGCAAATGACAACCCATCTGAATAGAAGTTGATGTTCTTCCCAAGTCTATATGCAAGCAAAAACTCATCATCCCAATTATGTGACTTATCTCTTTAAATATTTTTCCAAGGAGTACCATACACTTTTAGGTACACCCAAGCAAAAAAAATGTTATTGAAATGAAATTTTGTGGGATGGATGCTATCATATTCTTTAGGACATAGAGCATACCCCCAAATACACTTTCATTCAAGGGTAACCCTAAAGATCTCAATGCAAAAGAGAAATAAATCTTATAGTAGCGTTGTCCTAAGGGATAAATATGATATAATGAGGGGTTCACCACCAAGTTTAGACTTGGAGAATACATTGATATGCAAGATAAAATGAAAAACACTAGTTGAATGCAAACTAACTCTAAATGACCTAGAAAAGTGAATGAAATGCAACAGAAAATCGTAAAACAAAAAGTGTGCACCTGGGAATTTGGAGAGGGAAAAATGGAGGTCTGAAATTCTAGAAAATCTACTATTAAGGTTGACTAGGACTCATTCGCCAAGCTAGGTGAATCATTCCTATTTCTGGAAAACTATGCAAGAACATGTTACCAAAAGGGTATCCATATTTGTAAAAATATCTATCAGATTGTATATTGGGAAATTAGTCCACTTCTACTTTTTGGAAGTTCTAAATTTGATTTTGTTCCTCTCAGCCTGCTCTGCTCTTCTTGATTTGTTTCTAGATCTGAAACTACAATTTACCACCTGTAGGTCTTCTCCAAGTTTGTCCAAGGCTTGATGGTAGCTTTGACAACTTTGATCACTTGACAAATTTTCTCCAATCTTGCTCCTTAAGAAATATGCAACCTAGCTCTACAAATCAAACACAAAGGAGAGGGAAAAAAATGTTGCGGGGTTAGTGAATAGGGGTTTTCCTTGGTCAAACCCCTTGTTGGTAATTAAACCTTGAAATGAAAGAAAATATGAAAGGAGAATGATGAATGAACACATAGCAATGTTGCAACTCACAAAACCCTAGCAATGAGGTGCTGCAAATATGCTTGAAATGGCTGCAATGGATGTGGTTCTTGACTCTTGCTTGCTTGATGTTGATCTTGCTTGAAACACTTGCTTGATTCATAAACTCTACATCATAATTGTTAGAACAATGACAAACATGATGATTGGCAATTGAATGCTATTCTAAAATGCTTGATAATCTACCCTTGGATGCTCTTGGATGCTCTTGGATGCTCTTGAATTCTCTTGAATGCTCTTGTGAATGCTTAATGATGTCTTGAATGCTAGGTGTTGAATATGAATGAAAGAACCTTGTATTATACCCAATTATGCAAGAATTCTTGAAATTACAACACTACAAATTGACATCAGATCTAGGAGAATAAAATCCCACCAAAAAATTGAATTAAATTTGATTTTACGCCACACGTGACTCATTCACCCAAGGTGGCGAATGAGTCCCATCAAATATAATGTATGGGACCAAAAGCCAAAAATGCTTAGAAATGTATAAAAACTTGTTCGAGGCCAAAAGATCCAGGTGGGACCCATTCACCCAAGGTGGAAAATGAGTCCCAAATCCCTAAATCTGGGCCACACAAGCTAGAAACACCTAAATTATGATTTTTTACTAATTAGTGTCGGGATTATCCTAAAAAAGATGCAATAAATGAGGCTTGTGAATGAAAAATAGAGCCAATTAAAGCATCACAAAGCCTAATTATTAATGAAAATCCTAGAGAAATGTGAAAGTGTGTTCAACACTTTGCACCACTTAAATTAAGGAAAGATTAAGGTTTATTTTGATTGAAAAGAGGTTCATTAAGCCTAATTAATTAATAAAACCTTAGAACAGTGTGAAAGTATTTTACAACACTTCACAACACCCTGGCAAGGTACCGTTGAAATCCATTAAATCACAAGGGCCCAAGACCTAATGTGAATATGTTAGGCATATTACAACACTAAATCAAGGCCAAGTTGAGGGGACCTTTTTCATCATTACATCTATCCCCCACTTTAGTGAGAGGAGGAGCTTGCTTTCAACTCACACTAAAGTAGACCAAATAAAACAATGACCAAGGGGGGTTCAAATGTACCCATGTTCGCAAGATAGAAAAACCATGAGCAAGGGAGGTGCACAAACCCCCAGGACCAAGGTCCTATGGTAAACTGACATAAGCACAAAGGAACATGCATGATAATGATATAAAGAGCAACAACAAAGAACAAGAATGCATCGTCAAAGATGATAAAGAGGGTAAAAATAAAAGAGTCGGATCAAGATTCAACCATTTTTCCATCGTGATGTGGATCAGATCTAGGCTGTTTATCTAAAAAATACATACTCACTCTGTGGCAATGAAACTCCTAATTGTCTGCTGGGCGAGAAGTCCAAAAAGGTGAGAGACATACACTCATGGATGGTATGCACTCACACAAATGAAAGTGGCTATGGCGAAAGTCATGCCTTGGTCGGGCTTCCTGCTCAAACCATACCAAAGTTATACCTCTTGATAACTTTAATAAGGCACCACACAAAAATGATGGTTTTCAAGCTTCATGAGGCCCAAAAAAAACTTTGTATGCTTGGAGCTCATGAACAAATAGGATGGCTCTACAGGCATGCAAGATGTGTTATGCAAGGTGGCCATATAACTACAAATGTAAAAATGCAAAGAATATTCAAAGAGTCTTGCTTAGTTCATGCAAGGTCTTTAACTTAGGGAACATTGAATCTAATGTATCCAATAGAGGACCAATGAAAGGATAGGAAATTCACAATTTAGGGGATGCAGTGTGTTGCATCAAGCCACTAAGAGGAATGCAATATGCTAAGATAGATCATTATCTTGAAGGACATCACACCCAATGTCATCTACAAAGCAAAAAACACATCATATAAAATAAGAACACTGCACCAAGAACCAAGAGAAATAAAAATGTAAAATAATAATGCCAATGTATGCCCCCACTTAAAAGGAATTGTTGAACACCATACTATGAGCAATTACTTTAAAGTAGCAAATAAAAAATAAAAATAGAGAAGACATGAGAGCCAACTTGGAAATCCCCATGCCAAGTCATATGTTTCCGAGTAAAGCTACGCCATACAAGAGAAAAAGAAAAGGAAAGAGGTTGCCCCCAAAATGAAAACACCAAACAGATAAGGGATCGATGGATTTGGGGTCAGTATGTTCTTTGCTGAAATGTTTTTTTTAGAGAGCTTAGAACTGTCATCATCCCCCAAATACACATAGAATTGGAAGAATGACACAAAGAGAGCAAAAACAAAGAAAAACCTTTTGGGTCAACATGGAAGAAACATGAATTTCTCGATGCCTTGTGTCATCCACGAAAGGAAAACACAAGACAAATGAAAAGAGACAAAAAAAAGAAAAGGAAAAGGAAAATCTTTTGGGTCAACATGGAGGAGACATTAATGTCTCGACGCCTTGCATCATCCCCAAAAGGAAAACACAAGACACATGAAAAAAAGAAAGATAAAAAGCGAAAGAGATGCACAACATAGAGAAGAATGAAGGTGCAAATAGAGGAATGCCACAAAGAGAGAGAGAACATCAAATAGAACATCATGGGGGGATCACATCACACACATGAAATCACACAAAAGAAAAATAAAATAATGCAAAAGACTAGTAAGGCACCGACAAGTCAACCTAAAGCAAGTCATCCGCCTCCCAATCTCAGTCTGTATAAATGGAAGGCGGACAAAAAACCTAAGGGACAATGAAAAATGCATTACTAGGACAAGGATATCAACTTATTTCCCCCATTGAGTGTGAGAAAAGAATGAGCAGAGGTAGGTGATGGGAAAGATCATGTAATAGTGAGAATAGAATGTTCTACAACTATTACATGACAAAGAATAGAGACAGATTAGGCTACACAATCACTTGATGGAAATCATTGCCATCAAAGTGAAAGTATTTCAGCACTAATTGAAATGCATGACACTCATTAGTATTGTGTCCAAGAGTTCTATGATATCGGCAATGTGGAACTTTTACATCTTAAGAATATAACACTAGTTTATCTTTCATTGGCGGAAATGTAATGAGTTCTTTGTTTAAAAGCAATTGTAGTTTCCTTTCACTTTTGAGTGACGGACAGGGAAACTTTAGTTTTTGTAACTTGTAAAGCCTCTTGCATTTTCTAGATTAACCATTTTATCTAGTTGAAGGTTGGGGAAGAGGATCTAGGGTGGTATCATCATCCTTGTCATTGTTATGAGTCATTGGTTGTTCTTTAGGAAGAAGGACATTCATATTAGGAGGGGAATCAAAGATCACCATGCCATCACTATGAAGCCTTAGATATTCTTTAGGAGGCCTTATGTTATGAAAGGGATATTGATACCCTAACCCCTTTGTGATTTTATTAGTTGGTATTTTCTCTAGTATTTGGTGGATCTCATGTTTACTTGTTGTATCACATCCTTGTTTACTCAAGATTGTGAATCCATTTCCATATGTTTCTTTAGGATTGATGGAAGTGTTTGTTACTTTATTATCATAGAAAGGTTGAGTGTTTGCTTGTGTAAGTAACTAGGTTCACCTCTTGTAGGGAGCTTAGGTTCAAATATTGTTTCAAGATGTAAGTAACCAAGCATCTCAAGAGAAGTTATGGTAGGAGGATTTGGTTGTTTCATGGATGGGTAAAAGGATGCATTAGCTTCAAGGTTGTCAAGACAATCGTTTAGGAACTTATTCATGCTGTCATCATATTCTCCAATGATGCCAACATCATGAGGAGGACATGCATTAGGAGTTGAGTGAGCATGAGTAAGGTCAATGTCATTAGGGTCATTTTCGAAGGCACAACTTGACACATCCACTCAGTTCTTTAATGACATCCAAAGCTTGTTAAAGCACATATCCATTGCAAATTTTAGATTCTAAACTATTGAACAATGTTGTAAATGCAATTTTTGATTTTAAGTAATGCACAAGATGAATGAGTTTAAACTAAATTCAATGAATTGAATGAAACAAAAACTCTATAAACTGAAACAGAAAGGTAACAACAAATAGAAACTCAAAAACCAAACTTTTAATGCCAAAAAATGCAGTGCAAAATATGTAGAGGGACTGATTCGCCCAGGGTGGCGAATGAGTCTTGATGATGATTTTATTTGAAAATTTTCAAAATATTTGAATTGGATTTTATGCTTTTTATTTTTTTCTTATATGTATCTAAGATGAAAATGCAGAATTTAAATGATTTTCAATGAAATTGGATGCAAAAATGCAAGCTAAAATGAGATTTCACTAGTGCAAAATTGGAAACCCTAAAATGCAACTTAACCAATGCAAATCTTAATGTAATGTTAATGCAAGCAAGATAATGCACTCCAAATCAGAAAAGAAGGTATTCTAAATAAAGGTTCACCAAAATGATTTTTTTTGGTGGGATGGACGCTATCATATGTTTTAGGACATAGAGCATACCCACAAATCCACTTTCATTCAAGGGTAACCCTAAAGATCTCAATGCAAAAGAGAAATAAATATTATAGTAGGGTTTTTATAAGGGTTGAATATGATCTAATGAGGGGTTCACCACCAAGTTTAGACATGGAAAAGACATTGATATGCAAGATAAAATGAAGATACCTATTTGAATGAAAACTAACTCTAAATGACCTAGAACAGTGAATGAAATGCAATATAAAACTGTAAAATAGAAAGTGTACACCCGAGAATCCAAAGAAGGAAAAATGGAGGTCTGAAATTTTGGAAAATCTACTATCAAGGCTAATTGGGACTCATTCGCCAAGTTGGGCGAATCAATCCCATTTCTGGGAAACTATGCAGGAACAAGTTTTTGCCAAAAGGGTATCCAAATCTATAAAAATATCTATCAAGCCTGTATAGTGGGACTCATTTGCCACTTGTGGTGAATCAATCCACTTTTGATTTTCTAGAAGTTTTGAATCTGTTTCAGTTCCTCTCATCCCGATCTTATCTTCCTGATTGGATTTTGGATCTAAAAACTAAAAATTGCCACTTGAAGGTCTTCTCTAAGTTTGTCCAAGGCTTGATGACAACTTTTGAAAACTTTGATCACTTGACAAATTTTCTCCAATCTTGCTCCTTAAGAAATCTGCAACCTAGCTCTACAAATCATACACAAAGGAGAGGGGAAAATGTTGTGGGGTTAGTGAATAGGGGTTTCCTTGGTCAAACCCTTTGTTGGTAATTAAACCTTGAAATGAAAGAAAATATGAAAGGATAATGATGACTAAACAAATAGCAATGTTGCAACTCACTAAACCCTAACAATGAGGTGTTGCAAGTATTCTTGAAATGGTTTCAATGGATGTGGTTCTTGAATCTTGCTTGAAACACTTACTTGAATCCTAAACTTTACATCACAATTGTTAGCACAATGACAAACATGATGAATACAATCTTTGACATGATGATTAACACTTGAATGCTGCTCTAAAATGCTTGTTAATCTACCCTTAGATGCTCCTGAATGCTCTTGAATGCTCTTGTGAATGCTTAATGATCTCTTGAATGCTAGGTGTTGAATATAAGTGAAAGAACCTTGTATTTATACCCAATTATGCAAGAATTCTCAAAATTACAACACTACAAGCCGACATCAGATCTAGGAGAATAAAATCCCACTAGAAATTTGAATAAAATTTGATTTTGGGCCACACGAGACTCATTCACCCAAGGTGGCGAATGAGTCCCATAAAAAATAATGTATGGGACCAAAAACCAAAAATTCTTAGAAATGTATAAAAACTGGTTCGTGGCCAAAAGATCCAGGTGGGACCCATTCGCCCAAGGTGGTGAATGAGTCCCAAATCCTTAAATATGGGCCACACAAGCTAGAAACACATGAATTGTGATTTGCCAAGTCTGATTGGTATCAAGATTATCCTTGAAAAGATGTAATAAATGAGGCTCGTGGATGCAAAATAGGACCAACTAAAGCATAAGAAAGCCCAATTATCAATGAAAGCCTAGAGAAATGTGAAAGTATGTTACAACAGTTTATAACATTTAAAATAAGCCAAGGTTAAGGTTGATTTTGATTAAAAAGAGGTTTGTTAATCCCAATTAATTAATAAAACCTTAAAATAGTGTGAAGTTGTGTAACAACACTTCACAACACCCTAACAAAGTACCGTTGAAATCCATTAATTCACAAGGGCCCAAGACCTAATGTGAATATGTTCATCATATTACAACACTAAATAAAGGCCAAGTTGAGGGTACCTTTTTCCGTCATTACAGTTATAATCCCCAATACATATAAATCCCATCAAATACTCACAAAAGCTCCAAATCACACGATCTTGCCAACATTGTTTTGCTCCGAACTAAAAATTAAAACCATATCTTCTGAAGCTAATATAAATTGGGAAAATATCAATAATAAATGATCTAGAATAACATAAAATTTATCTACAATAGAAGAAATTTATCCAATACACAAAACCCATAAATCTTCACACAACTTCATTGGATACCTGCAAACAACACACACATACTGCACTATAGGAACACATTCCTTGTATCTTCTTAAAATAAGTATTATGATAGGTGGATTAGTGCTCTTTAACATTTCAAACCTTCTTCAAACATCATTAGACAAGGATGCTTCCTCCAAACACACCAATCTATAGTTTTTCATAATTGAATTCACTAAAATTAGCAACATGTGGCTGATGTAACAACTAAAAGAATGATAAACCTGAATAATAGTCATCAGTATGTATATTATTGAATTAGTGGGTAGCCATGCGATATTTGAAAATATATTCACCAAAATCTACATGCCTCTAAAATTCTTCAAAATCAACAACTCAAAATATTTTCTTTGAAAAGTTAAGTGGTTTTGAGAAGAATTTGAAACTATTTCTTGAATCTTTACTCTTTGTTCTTTCAAATTTCATGGAGCTTCTCCTTTGTAGTATAAACATAACAAATCCATTTCCTACAACATCACATCCCATAGACAAAGATGGTAAGAAATCTGAAATGAAAAGTACATAGCATGAAATTGGTACCTTCACAAACTTATCCAAATCTTCTTCTGTTCTTCCCATCAATGTTGTAGCTTCTTTCTTTGTTTGGATTGAAAGTATTTCACATGACCCTTTGAGATGCATTATGTTAAAAAAATTACCACTTCCCTTGAGTTTCTTCCACTATTTTACTTTCTGTAGACATGGAAAATGTACAATTCAATCTAACACACTTGATCCTGATTACTAACGTCATTTCTTCCTGAATCACACTCTTAGCTTATCATCATCTTCTGTCTCTTAATTAGATAAATCATTATTTATTTAATTAGGTATTTTCTCCTATGTTGATTAAATTAATCAATTTAATTTAATTAACCCTAAAATCCCCTTTTAATTAAATAATTTATTTTATTTGATTAAATCCCTAAAGTCTTCTCACTAAATTAAATAAATTAAACCTTATTTGATTTAATCTAACATTACCCCCTTTAGTTAAATAAATCAAAAACATTTATTTAATTAATCTTTCTCCTCAATTCTTGATTTAAATCAACTCATAAATTTGAGACAAAATTGTCAAATCACCTAATCTCTCATTAAATTAATCAAATATTGATTAATTTAATCTCAATCACTAAAATCCTCTAGATAATGCAACTTGCACAATAAATCAATTACCTATTTTCTCTCAACATGGAATAAGAGGAGGAATATTCCTTCAAATTTGAATTCAAAATCCAAGTGGACTTGTACATCCAAAAAGGCATTCACTCCTCTTACATGTCCTTGTGCATTGAGCCAAGTGGAATTTATTTCATTCCTTTTTCCCTCTCACATGTCATTTCCTCAATTTCAAATTCCACCTAATTGCATTTATTGACACTTTGGCAAAAATGTGCACAACCTTCAACCATTCACATCTTGACAAGTGACACATATCCATTGGATGTTGAATGATCCCACATTTTTCAATTCCACTCTCTCTTCCATTTTGGAAATCTATAAATGAAAGGTTCTTCCTCTCATTCACCATCCACAATCTCATGCAAAGTTAATCTCTTCACATTGAGAGCTAGTTTTTCCTATTTCTCCTCAAGTATTCATCATTTTCATAATTTCATAACTAGGTTATGCCAAAATCTCATCAAATAGATTCAATCATCCACACATCATCAACATTGCAACAAAGGATTTGGGAAAGGGCCAATTTCAACACATCAATTGGCACCAATTCCCCCATGGGATCAAGAGTTTGCTTTGTTTAAATAGATTTGATTTAGTTTCTTGCATTGTTCTTCATTTTCTTTCTATTTAAGCTTTGTAAATGGATTTCATGGGGAATCCTTGTTTTTATCTTGCATATTGGTTTAATAATGTGTTTTTTTGTTGTATTTGTGTAGGTATAAAACTAGGGTTCACATTTTGGTGCTAGAAGGAGGGCAGATCTGAAAGATTTCATCACGTTTTTGAAAAATTTCGTGCTTTTTAACATTTTATTTGTGCACACAAGAAAATGCACCGCCGACAGTCACACGGCACTATATTTCACCGCTTTCAGAGATGTGGCACTATATTGCACCACTTTTAGAGATGCAGTGCTATATTGCACTACACTAATTCTAAACTGTGCCGCACCCGCTTTCCCGCTTACCAATTTCAAAATTTTAAACTTTGCCGCATAATTTCAAAGTTGCAACATGCGCTACATGCCAAAACTCCACCGCATTTGCGCTCTCTATTTTCTACAGAGTGCCACACTCAGTCGAGGTGCGGTGCTATATTGCACCGCTGAGTTTCCAAACTGTGCCGCATTTGCTGATTGTGCCGTAGGCTAACATGGAAAAATTTAAATTTGTTTTTTTTTTAACATGTGTTGTTTTGTTTCTAAATTTTTGATTTCCTGACTTATTTACTGCCTCTGCATCTTCTGGTTTTGATTATTTTGCAGGTAAGAGCAAGGAAGGAAGCAAAATGGAAGGTTTCATTGGGATATCTCATCCTATACAAAGTGTTTTTAAACACTATAGTGTTGTTTAACACTTTTAGAGAATATTTAATCTCCTTTAAAAGGAATTTGTTATCCTTTATGCCTTAGGAAACAATAATTTTTCTTTTTGGGCCTTAAAAAGAACAACACAAATTTCCTTTTCAAAGTTTGCAAACAAAAGGCTTAAAAAGAACCTTAGAAACAATTTTACTAGATTTGGTTGAGGTTTAAAAATTGAACAAGGAAAATTCCACACTTAATTTGGTGCTTTAAAAAGAATTCATTTTGCTTTGTGGGCTTAAAATGAACAAGTGTTGCTTTGTCTTGTAAATATTTATTCAAAATAATATCATCAAAAGGACGTATGCACTTCTCTCATGCCTCACGATGATCTTGAGAATCAAAAGCTCTTTTGGTGAGTAAAATAATTGCCTCCACACTTCATTTTTTGGGATTAAATTGAACCAATCACGCGAGTGTGAGCGTGGTATATTGCGAGTGTTCTCCCTTTGTTTTTCAATGAAGGTCGATTGAACTATGAGATATGCTTGCTTGCTTTTGTTTATCTTAGTGGGCCTGCCTTGTGGGAAAAAGTAATCACCCAAGGGAACGACCCAACCGAGAACACGCTAAAGCCAAGCGACTTCCACCCAGAATATAAGTGAGGATATTGGAACAAAGGCCAATATCACAAGGATTATTTTGAAGAGAAGGACATCAATGGTCTCTCGCAGTACTGGATAGTCCCCCATGAACGAAATGCCCGCATTAAAACCCTTTATTTAGAAAAGGCCAAAATACTATCTATTTGTTGGTGCAAAATGTCATGTCCTTTGAAGCCACCCCACGTTATACATGTGGTTCTGTTGTAGAGATGAAAAGTATGCCATGGGAGATTGATGGGTATTGATGCTTGACTGACCTGAGAAGTGAGTGCACTATAAGGGGGAGCCTGTGTGGTCAAGCATCTAATCATCCGCACTGAATATGCAAAACTGGATTCATCCAAGTGGGAACCCAACAAATATTATCTTTTTAGCCTAGGGATTGTACATGTTCTTGAAATCAAAAACACCTTTTTTGATTCTAAAACATTGAGAAACAAACATTCACAAAAAGCTTCAAAATTTCAAACCCTTTAGAGGGAAAAAATCCCCTTGAAAAATCCAAGTGCTCTTGCTTGCCCTAGGGATTCTATCCTTAGATGTTTCTAAGTGCTTGGGTTTAATCATCATTTGTTTTCACTAAAGTCAACCTAGGAAATTGCATTCTTAAAACCTTGATTTTCACACAATGGACCTTTCAGAATGAAAAGGAATTGAGACATAGACATTTAGTTTGAAATCATAATCAAAGAAAGTTATTTTGGTAAAAGGAATTCATTAAACAAAGATAAGAACAATTGGACCTCATGCATGTGTTTTCACAAATGATTTCTCGTAAAGTCAAAATCCAAAAACCAAGATTCAAGAAGATTAGCCTAAAAGCTCATGAGGAGCGTCTCGAAAGGCTTTTTGAAAGGTTTTCTTTTCTCACATAAGAATTATGGCATGTTCTTCAATACCGAGGTCTTATAGGAAAGATTCGGGTCTAGGTCAAGTCTAGGATCAAAATCTTCACTCTCATCCATCTCTCCATCATCAAAATCAAATCTCATCTCACTAAAAAACTCTTAAGAACTTTGAAACATCATTTATGCTAAACTTAAATGAAAAATCAACATCACTTTGTTTGACTTAATACACCTAGTCAAATTATCAATCCTCTTGAACAAATTTACCTCTAGGATAATGCAACTTCCTAAGGTCTAGTAGTTCATGATCACTTTGATTGGCTTAACACACTTAGCCAATTCATTCTCTTATACAAGTTTTCTCTAGGATAGCACAACTTCCTAGGGTTTACAAGTTCACCATCATCTTGTTTGACTTAACACACCTAGTTAAACTATCGAAATCAAATCAACCCAAGCCCTAAAAGTTTAGCATCACCCCTAAAATTTCTTCAAGAGTTTCACTCATTCACATCATCCATTTATCTCATCCCCATCATCACCCTTTTGATCCTTGGACTCTCCTAGTTCTTCTCTTTTTTGTGCCTAAGGATTAAGATCAAACAATCTTTATTTTATGGTCCAAAAAAGATCACAACACAAGATGAACATGGAAAACACCAAAGAAACATCAACTTCCAGTGACTTAAGTCAAGCAACCTCCAAAGTAAACCTTGCGGGATCAAGCAATCCCCCAAACAACTCTCCTCTACCATCACAAAACCCTCAAGAGGAAGACTATGAAGATGAAATCATCAACGAGGACTTGGGAATGACACAAAAGGAAATAACTGAAATGATTCAAAATCCAGAGAATCATAGAATTGTCAATGCCATGCTTAAACTTAATCCTTCTTTATACATACACACGTTAACGGAAGGAGGGGCCCAATTCCCTTCTGACTTTGATGTAAGTACCAGTATGGAAAGGCCTCTTGCAAGCATACCCCCAATGTCAAATCCAAACATCACTCAAGAAATTCCCCAAACCATATTAACAATCGCATCAACCTCACCAATTGTTAAATATCAGCACCACACCGGATAGCTCCATCTCGGTGAATCCATCACACTTGTATGTCCTGCTCACTTTCGATAAGGATTCATCCCCATTCCATGCAACACCAATCTATCCACTGAACATACAAACTTCTCTATCACAAGGAGAAGGTGGTTTGTTCAGAACAGCGAGAGTCACTGACCCATTCTCATCATCACCCTTCCAAGGGAATATACCATCATTCCCTCCATTACAACTCACATCCATATCACCTCTTGGGTTGGGTCTTCCCCCCCTATCCACTGCTGGTTTCTCAAATCAAGGCAATTTGAGCATCACATCAAATCCCCTCCTTTTTCCATCAGCATCACAACAACAGGTGGAAACCATTCAAGCCACCACAGTCAATACATCAACTGGTTCCCAAATCCCTCAAAGCATACCTTCTCAAGGACTGAGCATCTCAACCACACCACGAACAACCCAAGTCTCGGCTACCAACACAACCCCTCCGCCCACCACAATGATTAGCATCATTCCAAATCCACCACCAATCCCACCAAAATCCAAAGTGATGAATTCATTCATCACCATGATTCAGGCAGTGCAAAAGGCCACCCATCAAAGGGTACTTCAACAAAACCAACAAGTTGCAGAACAGGCTGCTTAGCAAGCGCAAGCACAACTAGCTACCCAACAAGCTACACAAGTTGCACAAGCCCAACAAGCCGCACAAGCCATGCAAGGAGCCCAACAAGAGCAAGCTCAAGCTCAAGCCCAACACTAGGCTCAACAGGCATAAGCACAATACCTATCATAACTACAAGAAATTCATCAACAAGCATACCAACAAGCCCTTCAAGATTTTCAAGCGCAACAACAACCGCTTCCTAACAACCAAATCAATAACTTGGGAAATCAAGGAGGACCACCTCCCCGAAACAAGTATCCTCCCAAGTGTAAGTTCATGACCCTTGGAGAATCAATTGAATCCATAATGAAGAAGCTGGTTAAGGAAAACCTTATCAAAATCTCCAACTCTGAGAAATATGCAGAACCAATGAAAAATCCACCATGGTACAACAAAAATATCCTCTGTGATTTTCACAAAACCAAGGGACACACAACCGCAAATTGCATGAGGTGAAAAAATATCATCCAAGACCTCATTGAGGACAAGATCATAAATGTTGAACAACCATCTGGAAATCAGGACCTTAAAATATACACGAATCCAACGCCGAATCATAATCAAGGAAATAACCAAGGGAACAACAAAGGGAAGCAAAAGTATGCTAGTGCAAACCTTGTATATGAAGACATTGTCACATGTGTAGACGAGATGGTCACTGTCATTAGCATCAAAGGAGCCAACACCGATTATGGAGTCACCACACGTGGTGAAAAGGCTACTATTGCAGGGGCATCACAACCATCTAAAACCCCCATTTCAAATACAAAATCCGTTCCATACGATTATAGCGTCATCAACCAGCTAAAGAGAACCCCTGCCCAAATCTCCATCATGGAATTATTGAAATTTTCCACTGCCCATAGAAAAATCCTTGATGAAGCATTAGCTGTGTCCACCATCTCCGCTATGCTTGATACAAAATAGTTCTAGGCTATGGTCGGTAACCTCGTTACCCCAAATCTCCTCACATTCTCTAATCAAGATTTCCCCGCCCAACCATCTCACAATCGTGCACTTCACCTTCAAGTGATAATTCACAAAGAGAAAGTCAAAAGGGTCCTGGTGGATGGAGGTGCAGGCCTCAACATATGTTCACTCAAACTCATAAAGAAATTGGGATTCTTTGAGGACTCCATTGACAAGAACAAAGGCATCACCATAAGAGCATACGATGATCAAGAAAGAGTGTTTCAAGACACTATCAGAATCCCAATCCAAGTGGGGCCAACAACCATGGAAACCACTTGTCAAGTGCTTGATCTAGACCTACCATACAACATCCTCCTAGGACGCCCATGGATCCATGGAATGAAGGCGGTCGCCTCAACATTCCATCAATGCATCAAATTCCTATACCAGAATGAGGAGGTCACAATACATGGTGATCCAAAACCATTTGCCTATTGCAAAAACTTGGAAGCCAAGTTTTACAAAATTTCCCAAGTACCAAAAAATGATGAAGGCCCATCCACTTCTTATATAGACCCATCTAATCTTGCCTCCGATTCTGTGACAGAGACACCCTTCATCCATGAAATATCCGATATCAAGCTCATGATCTAGGAAAATGGGTGCAAAGAGTATAGAATGAAGAAGAATGCATTTGTTGTAGGAGAGTTACCACAATCTTCTAGGTCACATGGGCAACCTCCGTCAGCCAAAACACTTGTCCACACTATTAGGGTAGATCCTTCTAGATTCCGCCATTGGGGGGATCTAAGTCAAGAAAATATGGATGAGGGAGACATTTCAAGCACCTTATACCATGATGAAAGACCCACCCCCACTCTACCCATGGATGAAACCAACAAAGGATTGCAAATTATGCTTGGTATGGGCTATAACAGGAATGAAAGCCTAGGAAGAAACAATGATGGACGACTAGAGCCCATTGTTGTAGAAAGAAGAATGAGAAACCTTGGACTTGGATGTACCCCTTCGAGTATAACCATACGTGGCAGAGGTACCCCTAGTAGAGCAGTCAGGTGTCCTCCTCAATTATCGACAACCACCCTTCAACTACCCATATCCACAGGTTTGCCCCTAGATAATTTCACTTTTGATATAACTAATGTCTACACTAGTAGTGATGATGAGGATACCATAACTGGCCTTCCCTTTATTTTTGAAGATTCCTCCTTACTGATGATTAGTGCCTCACCCATTGAGTCGAACCACCAAACTTACGAAGTAAACCTAGTTTACCCACAACTCATCGACTATGACCAATGAGGACCACTGGTTCTAAACACATTCAAAAATGATGAGGCACTCTCAGAGTTCATGGGACTAAGGGATACAGTTCCATGCGGAGACCACAAGGCTGGGTTTGACATCACACTGGACACCCACATCTATTATGGGGAGACAATTGAGTCCTTCAGTCACAAAAGAAAAATAATGAGAATAAACTCGGGGTCATTGAGTGAAAACCACGTTGTGGCACTTTCTAACCAAAGAATAGTAAAAATAAAGGACGCATCTAATGGTGAAAACCTCTCTGAGGCACCGAAGGATGAAGGATTCAATCTCCCCCTACAACACTTCATCAAGAGAAATCAACGGTCTTGATAGAACAGTGCAATCCTGTCAATCTGGGAACAAAAGCAACACCACATATCACCTTCTATGCTGAGTCACTTTTGACAGAAGAACAAGAATTATTGGCTACATTTCTAAAAGAAAGAAAGGTGAACTTTGCATGGACCTATGCCGATATGTTGGGTCTCAATCCGGAAGTGGTGGTTCATCATTTGGATGTTTACCCTGGAGCAAAGCCAATAAGAAAAAACTAAGAAAAATGCACCCTTAGATAGCCTTGTTGGTCAAGGTGGAATTATAGAAACTCCTGGATGTCGGCTTCATATGCCCAATTGATTATCTAGAATGGGTATCCAATCTTGTACCAATTTCAAAGCCAAATGGCGGCATCCATATTTGCACTGACTTTAGAGACCTCAACAAAGCATGTCCCAAGGATGATTTTCCACTACCTAACATTGATATGATAGTGGATATGATGACCAAACATGAAATGCTATCACTGATGGATGGCTTCTATGGGGTATAACCAGATAATGATAAAAAAGGAGGACCAACATAAGATGAAATTTACATGTCCATGGGGCACCTACTACTGGAACATGATGCCATTTGGACTAAAAAATGGAGGGGCTACATATCATAGATCCATGACACTAATCTTTCATGACATGATACACAAAATTGTCGAAGATTACATGGATGATAAAGAAGAGACAAAATCACATAGTAACCCTAAGTGCCATTTTTGACAGAATGGAGAAGTACAAGGTCAGGCTCAACCTAAAGAAATGTGTCTTTGGGGTACAATCAGGTAAAATTCTGGGATACATAGTATCCTCAACATGGAGGCACCAAGGACACTAAAACAACTCAGAGGCCTACAAGGAAGACTCCAATCCATCCGAAGGTTCATAGCGCAACTGGAAGATAAACAGATTGCATATTCACATCTACTCCACAAGGGAGTATCATACAAGTGGGATGACAAGTTCAATCTGATATTTGATAAAATCAAAGAATATCTACTCACACCACTAGTGTTAATGCCACCCATTGCAGGAAAACCACTGATTTTTTACATCTCAACAACAACATTAGCCCCTGGTGCTCTTTTAGCTTAGCACGATGAAAAGGGGACAAAGAGGGCCATCTATTATATCGGAAGGACAATGGTAGGGCATGAGCTCAACTACAAACCAATAGAAAAATCTTGCCTGGCAGTCGTGTTTGCAACCCAAAAGTTCAGACACTACATGCTAGCTCATCGAATCAAACTCATCACCAAGATCGATCCCCTAAAGTATCTACTGTCAAAGGAAATGCTCACAGGAAGGATGGATAAGTGGGTCATGATACTATCAAAATATGACATTGAATATGTGGAGCAAAAATCAATCAATGGACAAGTCATTGCAGACCAACTGGCAAGGGCTCCAATCTATTCAAAGAATCCACTCATATCAGAATTCCAGATGAATCCATCTTTAATCTCAACATAGCCGATCACTGGAAACTCTACTTCGACAACTCATACACACAACATGGATAAGGAGCCGGTGTTTTCTTCATCACCCCATAGGGGGATTGTATACCTAGATCTTACAAATTGGCATTCCCCTATACCAACAACATTGCAGAGTACGAGGCCTTAACCATAGGTCTCAAGATTGCAATACAGTGGCAGATCATGGCACTAAAAGTCTATGGGGATTCACAACTTATTATCAACCAAGTCAATGGCAAGTACCAAACTAAGGATGACAAGCTCACACCATATAAGAAGTTAGTAGAAAGCCTCAAAGAATTATTCATTGATATCACCTTTGAGCAGATACCAAGGGTTAACAATAGAGCAACTGACACCATGGCAACAATTGGGTCCTTACTAGATATCCCTCGCAATGTCTCAAAACACGAATTCTTGGTAGAGCAGCTTCTCATACCCACATTCGAGGTACGAGAGTCAAAATATGTGTGCGAACTCGTTGGTCCCGGTGATCTCTGGTATCACGACATCTATACCTACCTAAGAATAGGAGTCTTCCCAGCTGACATTACCCCAAACCTTAAATGAGCCTTTGTCAAAAGGTCCTTACGTTTTTTCATCCTAGGAGAAACCCTCTTTCGTAGGAGCATTGACGAAACCCTATTACGTTGCTTAAATCCCGAGGAAGCCCTGAATGCTCTGACTAAGGTACATAATGGCATGTACGGTTCACACTCGAGCGGTATAACCTTAGCCAAGAAGTTGCTGAGAACTAGATACTACTGGCCAACAATGGAAAGAGAGGCACATGAATTTGTCAGAAAGTGTTTACAATGCTAGCAACATGGAGACCTTATCCATGCACCAGCTCAGGAAGTCCATCCTATTGTTACACCATGGCCCTTTTCACAATGGGGGCTCGATCTCATAGGAAAAATCACACCCACCTCATCCAACTGCCACAAATTCACCATCACAGCCACAAAGTATTTCACAAAGTGGGTCAAAGCAATTCCCATGACCTACATAACAAGAAAGTAGATTTCCAAGTTCATCCTGAACTATCTGATTTGTCGATATGGTGTTCCCCAATCCATTATCTCTGATAATGGGACACCTTTCAAGAATCAGGATGTCTGTGACTTATGCGAAAAATTCAAAATCCAACATCGATCTTGCATATTGATCTAATAATGTGTTTTTTTGTTGTATTTATGTAGGTATAAAACTAGGGTTCACACTTTCTCATGTGAATTCCCCTTAATTAAGTCATCTTAGAACTCCTTTTCAATCCCTTCCAAATATTTTCTTGTTGCATTCTCCTGAATGCCTTGAGTTCCAATGTTTTGTCAATGTATGTCACATCATTCTCTGACATAGATTCTTGATTCAAATTAGTTTCCAACTCTATGACATATTGGAATACTCTCACCAAGGGTGATCTCGAGAATACATTATTGAAGACTATGCTATGCTGATTTGGAAACACTTGAATATCAAAATAAAGACTATGATACTTACCATAAAATGAGATAGCATGCATATCATCCATCACCAAACATTTTATTATTAATGAAACCTATCCATTGCAAGAAGTCTTCATATATGCACCTTCATACACCATGTCTTTCCATTCACATGTAATCATTTAAAAAAAAAAATGACGATTCTATAAAAGGACACTCATGGAATGCAACCATCACACACACATAACTATTTGAGTACTCAAGAGGTAGAATGCATTACATACCACATGTTTGAGTATTGAAATTTCTAATCTCCTTAGTGGTTTTATCAAATTAAAATTGTATTCTCCATCATGCTTCTGCTTTACTAATTTGATATACAATCAAAACTAGATAAAACTTGCACTACACCTTTAGTAGAAACCAAGAGCAGTTTCCTAAAACTTTCCTCATTCATGTCAGGTTTTGCAAATTATAATACATTATAGAGTTAAAACCTTCTTCATGTACCTGTTACGAACAACACAATTTCTATCCCAATCCTCATAGAATTATCCTTTACCTATTTGATGAAAATGTGCAGCATTTGGTTGAGGATACAAAAGACTACTATGTCTATGCTCATAACCAAAAATTCTATGACTTCGATCAAAATAAAAGCTGCTATAAATATTCTCAAAACCAACACTAAGCAAAAAAAAAATGTCTAATATCATTAATATACATTTCAGCCTTAGCTTCCTCAATGTTATCATCCATGCATGTCTTCTGAGATGAAACTAAAAAAACATCAGAATGAAAGGGATATTTATTCCAAATAGACCCTCATCTTTCTTAGGTGTTGGCATGCTTGCGTCCCAAGTAAAAGTGGGTTTATTGTTTTTAAAAAAATATGGCAAAGCCGCTAAACATTTTATTGATATAAAGGAAATTACATTTCGAATATCTGCATTTCAGAGCAGAAGAGTACATGAAAAAATCTTGAAAATCAGGATTAGAGAGGCCAAGTTGCGAAGAAAATAGAGTTCACCCAAAAATGGAGACCAAAGTCAAGATGAAAAATAAAGTCACCACTAAATACATGTAATCAACATGATCCATGAGAAAAGGTGGTGAGCTGATGTAGTCCAAGAAGCTATGAGAGACAAAAAAAACCCTACTAGCATGGTAATGAATAATATCACAACATATAGGGCTTGAGAGAGGAAAAAAACATGTGACAATGAAGCCGAACCAAAATTAGCCCAAATTCCAAAATGAAGGAGGGTAACAGAGATTCACACCTTGCTTTCGACCAACAATTCCAAATCATTGGGTAGAGGAGAATAGGGAGTGGAGTGTGGCTCCACCAAAGCATGCTTGATGAGAAACTTCACCGCGTCAAATAAATCATGCACCATTTTTGCAATGGTATTACCTAGACATAGTCTAAGCTTGTGCACACACCAAAAAAATTCATGGGGACAATCATCTAGGAGGTCATGAGCCATTGCACTAAGGAGAGATGAGAGAGAAGGATCAGATAGAAGATGCTACTTACAAAGAACCCTGCCCACCAAGTTATTTTCGTTGAGAATATCATACTCGTCAAGTGTAGGTTGAAGAACTGACAGGGGACAAACATGTAGAAGAAGATAACTGTCTGTGAGGAATTTTACCATCTCCCCACACTATAACACATCAATTGAATTGGATACAAACCTTGAGGCTAACTCATTCAAAAGAGCCATGACATGGAATTCTAGCTAGTCATGCTTGAGGACCATGATAATGGCCTCTTATGTTTGTTTACATTCCAGAATGTAAGATCTTCACAATTTCTCAATAGTGAAGGGTATTGAATCCCTTAACTCATGAAAATGTGCAAGAACATAAAATCAGAAGGAGGAATCCATAGAAGGCATTAAAACACAAAAAAATCATAGTAAGAGGCACCAAAATGGAGAATTAATACACAAAATACCCCATAAAATGTGTGGGAAATAATTGCTCAAAAGAATTAAATGACATTGCAAATCCATTGATCCAAGAAGAGGTGCGAACGTATTGAGCATGCACAAAGAATGTTTGGCGGTGTAATTCAGCCCAAACAACATGTCAAGTGTCATGATACTAGATACAATTTACTAGAAGTCACTTCAAGCATATTTAACAATCAGTGCCAATCCAAAAGAAGCCATCAACAAAATTCTATAAGCACCAAATATGTCAATTAAGTCACCTATGTGTCAAAAAGATGAAGAGGTTATCCAGGATTAGTGGAGATAGATATTACCATTTTCTCCACCAAGTATATATGCAATAACAACTATTAAAGAAGTACCACAATTAAGTACAAAGCTAATGTGACATTTTAAGGAAATCTGTGCCCCCTTAAGGAGAGCCACTAGTGGACACCTCGAAGATCTCAATAGAGATCAATCTATAAATATAATGGAACTATGTATACACTAATTATCCATGATTTATAATCAATCTAGTGAACAAATATCAAATCAACCATCCATTTCTTAACTTGCAGTTTCACATTCAAACAGAGTGAGAACCCGATGCCATCCAACTCCCCATCAACTGTCCATGAGGACTAACTCCTCATAGGAAATAAATGCAGAGGAGGGCCCATGTAGAATTTCAAGGCTGAAAAATTAAATCACCAAGACAAGTTGACAACCCCCCATGTATCAGATAATGTGTAATACATATATGATCATTAAAGCCAAAAAAGGAAAACCTTTCACTGAATTATCTTGTATGATCACAAGAACACTACATAATAGAAAGAAAATATGTGCGATAAAACAAAAAAGATTTCCTGTCAAAATTGAGCCAATCACCTATTCAAATTGAAAACAAAAGTCATTGTTTGAAATTATGCAAATAATAAGAAACAATCCTGTCTTGAAAATGTTGTTCATCTATGGCCTTATTTGCTAGTAAATCTTCCTGACCATTCACTGCTCTAAATAAAATTATCTAACCTCAAGGAGGTTAGTGGTAAAGTCCATTCCTATACCCTAGGTCAGTGGAGCAGTAACTGGCACAATATTATTGACCCTTGCCTTTCCCACTATGAAGCAGAGTCGAACTTGTGACCTCGAGGAATGCAAACCCCAAGCCCTATCCAACTCCGCTACAAGTGATGGATAAAAGTGGGCTGATTTTTACTATCAAGGTGAAAGTATTTATTGTGCTTCTCATGTGTTATTTCCTTTTTGAGAGAGTCATGCTCCATATTCCTAAGAATAAAATCTTCCTTTTCTGATTTAGGAATTTATGAGAAACTCATAGTAAAACTGACATTCTCATAATGAAAATCATTAATAGGATAAGATTGAACTATAGTATCCATCATGAAATAATTTACAACAATAGAGCTATTATATTGACCATTCTCAGTTGGCACTAGCTGCTTCTTTTCCATATTACTTATATTTTCCTGAAATGGAAGCTCACTAGAAATTAGTAAAATATTTTCTTTAATTAAAGAATCGTTACCTTCAACCACTATGACTTGGAGTGCATCTAGTTGAACTCTCTCTTCTTTTTTAAAATCTGATTTTTCTTTATGCTGCATTATTTTCATCTCCTCCATATCTTGAATTTTTGTCTCAAGTTTTTCTATCATTGTCTCTAGTTCTTTATCATCTTTCAAACTTTTTTCTTCAAATCTATCAATCAACCTTTGACAAATTTCATCAAATTAATTAACTTGAATGTGATCTTGGGTGTTCATACCTTGGCAACACCAATCACGAGAAACTCCTACAAGGTGAAAGATCACATACTGAATGGCAACTTGATCCTCCATGGAACTAGAATAGTAACAGTCTTGCATCTCAAATAACCATGCTTTGAATGAGATCTTATCTATCCCATCAAAAGTTGATGCTGAATATTTTGTGATTCTTCTCCCAAGATCTCTTCCATTAGTGTAAGAATGCTGTCTATGACCCTTGATAACCATCATTCTTTACATCTGAATGATATAATCGTTGTATGGAATTGCATTTCCAAATCCTTCATTTTGATTAATATATGTTTCTCTAGTGGCCACTAGATCTCTGGCCAAATCTTCCATGTGATCAACCATATTTTAACTCCTCTTTCCTTTTACAAAATATGATCAAACCCTCAAGCTGAAAAGAACATGGCTCTAATACCACTATAGTGTCCTTTAAGTAAAATAATTCAAATCTAACAATCTACTTCTTAATCAAAATCAAATTAAAGAAAATTGGGTAAAACCAAAATGAGCACCAAATTACACCAAATGGAAATTAGGTAATGTGAAATTGAAACCAAATGATCTATTACATATCTTCAAATGGAATTACATCATTTTTTCTATCAAATACATCAAATAACACAAATGAACAACAAAAAAATTGGATAGTTTGGAAATCTTTGTTTCTACCAAACTGAAAAATAGATGCAAATCGGGTCTAGGATAAAAACTTCACCGAAATGTTCCAAATGTCATGCTACATTTTAATGTGGTTTTGACACAAAAGCCACCATTTTTTTTTTGTTTAAACATAGGTTCGCAACTTCACGCACTCCTGACAAGCCATCGTTGCACAACACAACTACTAAGGTCTAACATTATTTGATAGGATTATATTAGTTAACACACAAAACACAATTTAATTATTTGTAGGTTCACATTGAATGACTCACTTAGTTATGTTTAATTTGACAATCAACTTTAAAATCTTGCATTTTCCTTGAGGGAAAAACATTGCTAATAGGATCCCTTTAAATAACTTACCTCTTAACTTAATTCATAACACTTGATTTTTATTAAGATGTCATCATTATCCCAACTTGAATAAACTGATTCGTGTGTAGAATATTTGACCCTAGATAATTGATTGATTATTTATGAGCATTAAAAGTTAGAGTCTCGATGACAATAACACCCCAAATATACCCTTTTGGGTTACACATAATAATATATTGATGACATGACTAAGTTTATCTATTTTCCTCTACCAAAAATAAGAGATTTTTTCTTGCCAATTTAATCATGTAAGAACTCCTAGATACATGCAATCTTCTTATTTATAGTATCATTTCCAACACTAAATCAATTATCTTATTCGGTATTGGAATTGGATACCACACATTTTTGATACTCCATATGACATCTAGAGTTAGTGTGAGATAGCTATTTTGGATGAGCTAACAAAATTACTGTGAATCCAATAGTTAGTTAATGATCAACTCATTTGATCTAACTTGTTATTTGTCATTAAGAGAATCCTTCACTGATTACTGAACATGGTTAATTAATATTGATTTACTTATTCTTTCTCAAACAATAGTTTCGACACTTATAACCTTATATTTCTTTTTTTTCAATACTTGAACTCATTTACTTAATTATTTTCATGGATCTTATAAAACAATATTCATTTGAACTAATTACCATAAGTTATTTTCACTAGCCATATAACTTATTTAATATTTGATAAATGAATTATCCATCAAATTGTCAACACTTATTTGGATAAGAGTGTAGTCGAGAATGGTATTTATTCCAAGTTTACCTTTATAAAAATATTTTACAAACATAACTTAATTAAATCAATTAATTTATCTTAGCTAAGTCTATACTCAACCAGATAGATTTAATTAATTAGAGTGACAATTTACCACTTGTTATCAAGTTTCCTTTCCCTTTAATTTAATTCATGTTTTAATCCATACTTATAAATTTAATGTTTATATATATTCTAGTCTCTGTGGATGATGCTAATTGAACCCTTATTTTAATAGTTGTTAGTATGTTAAATTATTATCTCTTTACCATGGAAAATATAATGAATAGGTCTCTTTCCAAACATATAAATTGATCAAAATATAATATTATATAATGTCACAATTAACTTAAATAATTTTCTTTGAGCTCCTTTAATTAGGTTAAATTAAATTCTAAGCATAATCTCTCCCTAATCGATGAAAACTAAGTATACACTTGATAAATTTTCAAATTTTAAACTTGCAAAGAGAAACAAAAATATAGTTATTTATTTAAAGTTTTAAAGTGACTTTAGTTGTGACTCAAAAAGAGGGTCCTAGTCTTAATGGACCCCCACCATGGATTTAATCCATATTAACTGAAAATTATTTATATTAATCAAAGTATTAAGTTTCAATAAAAGTTAATGTGTTGCGCATTAAATCTCATCTATTGGATGGGGTGATTCTCCACCTTTGGATGTTAGGGTTGCAAATAAAAACCCTAATCTTTATGGGATTTTCTATAACTTACTTTCTCTCTCTTTTTTTTTTTACTTTTTTTTTTTCTAGTTTATTTTGCAGGTTTGAAAAAATGAAGGCTCTAAATCCATGGAGATTTTTTTTTACCAAGCTTTCTTTTTAAGAACCATGAATGTTTCAAAGTTTATTCTAGTTTCGCTTTGTTTCTTGAATCCCTTCATATTTCTCTTACCCACTATTTGCACATAATGCATATATAAAAAATACATCAATTCGATAGTGAATGTGCAAATATATTGCTGCACAAAAAGAAAGATTATACAAGGGTGGCAGAGGAATTTCAACTCTACTGCCACCCTTTTTTTAGCATTTTACTGTTGTAAATAATAGAGAACTGTGTCTCTAATTTAATCACCAGCTTAGCTTTTATTTGGTTTTAAATTCATATTACAGGGATCTTTTTGTTATAACTGTTTTATAATTTATTTGTTCTTGTTTTAGACAAAACCCTAGTCGTATAACATAAGAGGTTATTAAATCTAAAAATAAATAAATACATTTTTTTTCTCAGATCATTGATATGAAAAAACTTTTTTGTCTTTGGAAAAATTTATTTGGAGGGAAGCTTATGCGCCCCCTCCATGGGAGGTCGTGACCCCAATGGAGGTGTTGAGCTCCCTCCATGAGGGTCGATGGTGGGGCTTGAAACCCTTGTCGCCGCCCTTGGTGTTATATATATTTTATTTTAAATTTAAATGTTTAATAAATTTAATGTTATCATATATAGTTGGTTTAAAATTTATTTTATAATTTTTTTTAAAAATATTAAATTCAAATATCTATTGTATATTTTATTAATTTAGCGAATATATATACAAATTTATATAATATATAAAATGCAATACAATCATCTACTTAGATATTGTTGAATATATAAGGAGCGTTATTAAATTATATTTTGTTAACAATATGATAATCATATCCACCTCTTCAATGCATTTTACAAATATATTCAAAAGATGAAATGTAAACTTATATATATATATATATATATATACATTTCTTGTATTGCAAATGAACAAAAAGAAAAAGAAAATAATCTTATCTCTAATTGTTTAAATGACAATATATTCTTTTCTCATAAATTTAAAATCTAATTTCACAACTCAAAATATTCATTTCTCATAAATTTTAAAATTTGATTTCACAACTTACAAAATATTTCTTTCTCATAAATTTTAAAATCTGATTTCACAACTCACAAAATATTTCTTTCTCTTAAATTTAAAATCTAATTTTACAACTCACAAAATATATTTTTCTTATAAATTTAAAACATGATTTCAAAACTCACAAAATATTCTTTTCTTAAATTATAACCTTTTTGGCCCTCATAAAATCACCTCTAAACTTGCATCCAAAAATTACCATTTTACTCACCATTTGCAACTTAATAGACATGACTCAACAATAAATTAAAACATAGAACACAATCTACACATAAAAACCATTACACATTAACCATAGACCTTAGCCCTCAAACTATTTTCTTGATTCTAAGGTCATATTTGGAAACTCAGAATAATTGAACCACCACTACAATACTCACTTGACCCTTAATGCTAACCACACATCAAATCACTTTTCATAACATGAGGTCACATTCGAGGACTTCCACCAAGGAAAGTATTGACAAGGGTTCGAATTGGTTCTCCCTTCTTCCTAATGGCACACATCTCTTGAGAATTTTCTTAATACAAGGTCCATCCAAAATTTATGGAAGTCGCCTACTCCTATTTTCAATAAGATTCAATACATGTTAGTGAGTAGAAATATATTCATATGTATACTTTTTATCTTCTTCGGTGTAGAATAAAATTTTAAATCTATCTTTAACAATAATGAAATCCTATGGAGAAGGCACATGCGAGAGAGGGGTTTCAAACCTGCGATGGAGAAGCTGCAAGAGATGTCGATGATGATGGAGACCTTGACGGGGGGTTTTTTTTTCCATCTGAGAAGTCTTTGGTGGCTGTGGATGGTGATTTCTAGCTATGGCCACAAAGTTTTTTTCCGTCTGAGAAGTCTTTGGGGGTTGTGGCTGGTGATTTCTGGCTCGCTGTTTCTGATTTGGGGTGTGGTGCTGACGGGAGGGTGAGCTACTTATTTCTAATCTGGGCGAGGTGCCTTCCCTCTTGGTCTATGGTGAATGGATTTTGGAGGTGGTCGGGGTTTGTGCCTGCCCCTATTTTTCTCGTTGGTGTTGTTGTGAGAGGGTGTGGTTTTTTGCACTCTTATCCTTCTATGGGACTGCCTGCTTTTTTGTGGGAGAGCTTTGGCCTCTTTGAGGACCATTGGGTGCAGATTGGATAGATCTATGTTCCTATTTAGCATAATAGGAAGGCTTGGTGGTTCCTCTTGCTTGCCTATTCTGTTTCTGGCCTCCTCTTGGGTGTCTTTCACTTCTGCTTGCAACTTGTTGGGTGGATGATGCTGTCGGGTGTTGTGGCTCTTGGTGTGGGTGGAGGCTGTTCTTCCCTCTTACCCTTTTTTCCTAGTGTTTTGTTTGTGTTGCTTTCCTTGTAGCTAGTGGGAGTATGCTCAAGGTTCTCTGGGGTGGTTTGCTGGAAGGATGGGACTTTTCTTATTCCTATTCGATGTAATAGGAAGGCTTGGGTGATTTTCATGTTGGTCTATTCTCCTACTTGGGTCCTCTTGGTGTCCCTCAACCCCTTCCGACTATTTGTTCGGTGGTGCCATTTTGGGGTTCTTGCTCTTGGAGAGTTTTGGCTTCTGGTATCCCTCTCGAGGAGTGGTGGTGTCTGCTTCAGGATGCTTCTGTGGAGTTGCTACCTATTTGTGGCTCTAAACGGTGTGTTAGGGTAGCTAGATGGTTTTATTATTTGGCCTTCCTCATGTTTCCTTCCGGTTTGGGCTCCTCTTTCTCTTTTGGGGCTTGTTTGCTAATGCTCTCTTTGGGTGTGGGTCTCTGGTGGTCTTTTGTCCTTTTCTTCTTTCTGAAGTTTTGTGCTGCCTCCTCTTGGTCTAAGGAGGAGTTGTTGTCTGGGTTTCTCATCTTGCTGGTTTTGTTTACCTAGCTAAGTTTCCTGCTATTTGGTATTGTGGTGGCTTTTTGGTAGTTGTTTTTGTTCCCCCTTTGTTTGGGGTTACAGATTTTTTTGTTTGGCCTTTTGGTTGTGAACCCCCTTGAGTTGGTGAAGTTTATCTTAATGTTGGGAGGTTATTCTCTAATGATGGTTGTTTTGGGGCTCTGGTGGAAGATGCCTGTAGCTTTTATGCTTTGTGGGCTAGCTGATGCTGGTTTGCTGATGGCTGGGTTTTCTTTGTTGGCCCAGTATTTTTTTTTTATGTGTCTTGTTCCTTCCTATCAATTCTTGTGACTCATGATGCTTAAGGAGGATGTGGTTTCCCTTCCTACTAAAGTTGGTTTCCGCGGGGTTTTTCAACTTAAGTCTCCTATAGAGGGGGAGATTGTTCCTTTTGAGGTGGAACCCTCTTCTAATGAGGTGAATGTGGTAGTTGTCCTATTGAGGTGGAGCTTTGGTGGGAAAGAGTGTAGCAATTTTTGTGGGAAGGTGCTCCTTTTCTTTCTCTCTACCAGAGGGGAGCCCTATCCTTTAGAGGTGGATGTTGGGATGGCTGATCGAGTGGGATGGTGTTGTAGGGAGGTAAACAAGTACTCTATTTGTCTGGACTCAGTTCTGGCTGATGATCAGATGGTATGTGGTAGATTGGATACTTGGATGCCTGACTATTTTAAGTGATTACTACTATTTGTGATTAGGGGTCTGATGGTGTCTTACACCATCATGTAGATTATCTTTCTTGGCTCTAGGGTGTCTTCCATGAGCATCCAATTTGCTGATGCCTAGCAGATGCAAGCGGGTTATGTTGTATCTAAAAGGGTTACTAGTCCCGATTAAAACTAGGTTGTTAAAGGGTGTCTAGCCCTTGCTTGTCTGCTAGATGCAGTGTGTGTAGTCTTGATCTATCTTTAGTGGTTGTTGTGGGGGTGCTGATCATTTATGATGTATTTTAATTGCAACTTTCCTTTCTTTGTTCTGGGTTCTGGGCCCCATCAAAACGCGTATTTTACCCTTAATCAAAATAATAACAAAATACTAACCTTAATTATTCCATTTCTCTTTTCATTGAATCCTTGAATAATCATTTATTACTAAATATCAGCATGTAACTAAATAATAAATTCACATAAATTACCTTGTTAACTTATCTTAAGTATCCTCACTATCGATTAGAGTTGTCTCAATTTACATAAAAGATGTTAGAAATTTATTCCTTTCGAATTTTTTCACAATCTACAAGGGTCTTGTTCATTCCCAAGTATTACCCCTTTCCACAAAACATAAAACACATTAGAGAATCACTTGTGCTAAAATACATTTCTTTTTTTTGTTCATCAATTTAAATCTACTTATCCCTTGATGTTGGTAAGAATCTAAATTTGCATATACTCCTCATACTTCCTAACAATTTTCTAAATCATATTTAATAAGGCACATTTACTACAATAATCTTTTGACTAAGTTGTGGAAAAAAATCAAAATGTTAAACATGTAGTTGAGCACAATCATTGATGTTATTTTATACTTTCACAACTTGAATATATAACACTTAATTTCACACAAACTCACTCCATCATGTACTATAATAAGATAATGATAATTATAGATTTATTCATTTCACCCATCAACATTTCCAATGTTATATTATATTTAAAAAATATTGATCAAAGTATTGAATAATTCATTAATTTAACATAATTTTGGACTTTATAAAAAGGTCACAATGGTCATAGATAGGGTTGGGCCTCACATCCCCCTCCCCTTAGATTGGACTTCCTCTTGAAATTTTTTAAGGTTTCAAGTCTTAATCCCCATTTAAAACATATAAATCCATAAAATATGTATCATTTTTTTCTATTTGGCGAAAGAACAAAATATTAAACCATAAGTACATGTTAGAGATATCCATTCAATGAATCAAACATCTAAATACTTAGAACAAAATTTTTTCATCATAGAACATTTATTTGATATACTCACAATATAACAAATGTTAGTATCCATCCATGTATTTAATATTCTCGATTAAAAATTACACCAACATATATCCAAACACACTAACAATCCCGGATACTCTTCAAGGTTCCCTTTTACATCATAAACATCACTCATGATGTTAGGATTTTTTTTCCAATGTAAATTCATGTCTCCAAGAATAATAGTCCCAAATTTATTTGTTATTTTCTTTCTCAAATATTAGTCAAGTATTCCACATCTCATTTATTTTTTTAATTTATCCATACATCACAATTGTTACACATAATTCACAACACAAGGCTCATACAATGGGGTTTACAAGGATGGATATTTTTGGATACAATAGCCATTAGGAAATATGGTCTTGAGGCCCTTCTCTAAGAACCCCTCCATACATTTCCTAGTACCTTCCCCTTGTTTGTTTAAGGGGGTTAGCCTCCAAAATAAAGGTACATAAAGAACACTCATAAAACTAGGGGAAAATGGATTACAACCATACCATATTGGTCCCATTTGCAACCCCCTTAATATAATCTCCCAACACATCTACTCCCCTATACAACCTACCAGGGAACACCCTAGGATGTGGCAATTTATAGATGTCCTATTACGCTACACTTGCCAATCTTTTACAAATAATAAGAAACCCTCAAACTGAGTAACATAAGATCATAAACCAAAGTTTCAATAAAACTGCCAAAAGAGGAAATTATAAATTCAAGAGAAAAAAAAAATAAAGATCAATTATAGCTATATTGAAATATTCCAATCTGAATTCAAAGATTAAATTAAATAAGTCCTCGAGGCAATTGGACTATGACAACCTTCAAATGACTAAATAGCCTTAATAAAAGAAATGTAAAATTTCACACTGATAACATATAATAAATAAAACATCAATTAGGAAATTACCAACAATTCATATTTCAACAATAAAATTTGCACATAATGAGCACCATGTGACTTTGATAAGCCACCTAAGGGGAGAAGGGGAATGATGGTTCTCTAACCACATAAGTACAATAAAATGCAATAAAATGGTGGTCCCTAACCACATAAATATTATAGAATGAAATATCATGGTGGACTTATCCACATATTATCAATGTTTTATATTCATAAGTGAAATTGAAATCCCAATACTATGATTCGTAGAATTCCATCCTTTACCCATGGGCTATAAATTTTAAGGATTAGGTTTGCATTATGAACAAACAAGTGTGGTTCTAATGTGTGGTGGAGTAGGCTAGAAAAACATCCAAGGAGAATTATGGATTCCCATTGGAGGTTCTCTCACCCCTCAACCCCTATTTACACTAGTTGGCATCTCAATCCTGTAGGGGAGTCATACATTAGGGGTACACATTTAATATACATACAAGACTCACACAAGGGAATACATCACAATTCATTTAATAGGAACACTTCCAAATATATCATGTTCATGTATCATTCTAGAACTAGTTAATTTATACATAATATAATCAAGACTTGAGCACTTATCAAGGATCATTCTTGATGTGTACCCACCCTTATCCAAGTTGGATACCGTGTATCTCAAAACTGGGGCACAACACATTTATGATTCTCATCACATGTTATAACACAATCCAAGTTTTATGTAGTTCACCACACTATAGTACAAATGTTGATACACCCACCCACACTTTATTTTCTTCACACAATGTTCACTTTTTTTATCCCTTTTGTTAACATCTATTCATTTGCATAAGCAAAAGAGATTGCCATATAATTCACAATTGTAATCTAGTTAATACTCCATCTTCTTAAAATTAACAATACATGGTACATCACATTTTTTATTATACTATTTTGGGTAAATCCACTATAAGTTTTCACAATGCACTAAGCAATTTTTTTACTTCTTAAAGGAGATTATCAACTATTTTATTTTGGAACATTATCATATAGGAAAATAAAACATACATAATACATATGAAATGTGATAAATTGTGGCTAATAAACCTTGCAACTCATTAATATTTATGTATATTTATGAATCTTGCACTTTGTTAACTATGGTTGAATCCTCTAGACACATGTCATAATCATCATTGTCATATTTCCTTCTAAACATTATTAGGTGCAAGAACATACAAATGACACTGAAATTCTTGGATGCTTTAATTTTCTTTTAGTTTTCTCCATTGTATCCACGTATATATGTGTTTTTCCTTATTGATTACTATCCATAAGCATAGAAACATACACATTAACTAGAAGTTTGACATGTCAATTTCAGTGCACCTTATGAATAAGTTTAAATTTTTAATCACTTAATTCATTGTAAACAACTCATAATTTCACACTAATGACCCACATCCTTTAAGGACGACACGTACATGTATAGGTTACTAATTATTGACTAAGATATAACATTCCTTATTTGTCTCTAATAAGTTCTTTGTTCATAACAATAAACAAGAAGGATACAAGTAACATTCTTTAAATAATATTTTAACTCTTAATTCACATTTTGACAAGGTCTTTCTTTGAAAGATTTTAAATTTAATTAATAGAAAGGGATTTTTTTAAACA
>CM021104.1:105128493-105140038 GCA_007115665.2 Sequoiadendron giganteum
TGATCACATACTTTATTCGTAAGTGAAACTTAGGAAAATATTACTTTAACAACCAAGCTTTATAGCATGCTAGGAATATACATGGCTCAAACATTTCTTTCAAGAGAACTATGGAACAATTCTTATTATAATATCCTTGGTTTGAGATAAAATTTCTTAATTATGTTGTCTTCAATTTAAACATTAAACCCATCATCATCTCTTTTGATAAAAACTTAACCATGAATTTCATTTTAAACCTTGTATAAGGTTCACTAGGAGAAACCATTAATTAATCTCCCAAACCACTCTCTATGTTTCCTACAGTTAAATAGATGATTTAAATTTTCCCAATGTTCAACCATAAAATCAATAATTTTTTTTTTCTAGGTTATACTTCATCATCCACAATAACTAAAACACATCAAGTTTTATATAAGTTCAATCAAGCAATGACTAAGGTCACAATGGTGACAAAAGGGTTTTATTTAACCATCTATAATAATCAATTAATTCAAATTTTCTATCAATACCATTAATGTCTTTTAGAGGACCATGGTTGTGAGGTGGTAAATGTTGAATGTGCAAAAAAACTGAGAGGGGGGTGAATTAGTTGTTCATTAAAACATAAAAAACCTCATTGACCTTATTAGCATTTAACTTGTCAGTGATTTAACATGAAAGAAAATAAAAAATTTGAAACACAACAACACCATACACATCAGGACACCAAATTTACATGGAAAACCCAAGAATGGAAAAATCATGGTGAGGGTTAGCTCATAATATAAAGTAATTGCAACACCAGATACAATAGGCTCACTACCCAAAGAAATAAGGGATCACTGCCAGATTATAGAAAAAGAGGAATATTATTACAATGAGAAATCCATCTCAAATTAATAGGAAAGTCCACCACAACATCACCAATACATTCATAGCCTCTAAAGAATGTAGACACCTTCTACTCACTGCTTGGACAATAGTCTAACACATTAAAGATTGCACTACACTTCACACTTTCGCACTTCACAAATCTTCACTTCACATCAAACACTTCATACTTCACCACTCTCCCATCCTCCATCAACTCAACACTTATATATAACATCCTCAACCTTGAAAACAATCTCCAAGGTTGCCTATGCACCTCAACCGTGTAAATTCAAATTAGGTCAGAACCAAAACATTCTCACAATGGAAAGAAATGAAGGTAGACCAAATCAGACCTTAAATCATACCTAAATCCACATATACATGCCACACCATGCTTCCAAAAACACCAAAGCAAGTCCACAATCAGTATAAACACCCAAATTCAGCCAAACCCATGTAAACACCATTAAACATTTAAGTACAGACTTCCTTTGATCCAAAGATGACTCACTGACAACATACATCACTTGAACATAATCTGGAATATTCCATAAACAGCTTGAAATCCAACAAATTATTTCACAACAACTTTCACCTGAAGAATTTACACATCCTGTACACCCAGTTAACCTTCCACATACTGTAACTCAAGAAACCAACCTTGTAGAGCATCAAAATTTTAAAAAATCAAACCAAAGATAGATATAATATATATAAGCACACTTCCAGATCTGCAAGACCAAAAACCACGCTATGGAGAAATGCGGAGCAAAACCATTTCTCCTAGACAACACTGCATACATAGTTCACACACTAGTGAACAAAAAATTATCTACACAACAATCCAGAACAAGAAAATCTAGATATAAAACCTCTGAACACCTTTGATCAACATATTTGAACCACTCAAACAGATCTTCAACAGAGAAGAAATGCAGAGAAAAACCAAAATACTACTCTATATGCTAGAGTACCTCTCAACCACACTATTTCCTCTTTTATTCAATATTTCT
The DNA here is from genome assembly GCA_007115665.2 of Sequoiadendron giganteum. Lineage (NCBI taxonomy): Eukaryota > Viridiplantae > Streptophyta > Pinopsida > Cupressales > Cupressaceae > Sequoiadendron > Sequoiadendron giganteum. Next base: position 105,130,362 of record CM021104.1, read on the forward strand.
CAAAAGAAATTTGAAACTAAGAACCATACAAACATTCTCATCATCTACAACACTTCCTTATCACCACTAAACCAATTTCAATACAACAACTCAACCATACACATTCTTATCAAAGAAACACTAGAGGTTGACACTAGTGACACTACTAATGACAACATAATGTAACTAATCAAAGAATTACAACAAAATTCCAACAATCTCCCAATAGACCTATACCTATTGAATGAAAACATAAACTGCACATACTTCCAACAATATCCCCCTTTGTCATTGATGGAAACACATGATGTGAAAAACCATCAACAACAAACAACTCTAATCACCAACATATTATACATTAGTACACATTGCTCCCCTACACTTTCTCTTTATCCCCCTTACTTCATAAGGTTTTTTAGTTAGCTCTCCCCCCTTTGAAATCAATGGAAAAGGGAAACATATTTGGATCTCTCCCCCTTTTTTTGACATCTTCTTTTGATTTCCTTTGACATCAATCTCACTTGTACTTGCTTCCCACTGCTCTGCAACTACATTTTTGTTCTCTACACACCTTCTTTGCATATTCCCCCTTAGGAGCACACAACATGTTACAAGGTCAACCAACAATCATTCTTGACCACATCTACCTGCTACACAATGACAAAACTTACTCCCCCTGATTGCAAAAACCAACAATGCCACTACCCACTCCCTTAGAGAGGTAGCCACCAACATCAGTCTAGACCAAGGAATGAATCTTGAAATCCACTGGACTGATGCATAACCTTATGCATTTAGTTAAAATAAGGAGGGGAAATAACCCCTAGCTTCTCTTAGGCACATACTCTAGTTTCACTTCATTCTCAACAACCTTCTCTCCCAAAAAGTGATACTGGACTGCTCATGTTTTTTCCTTGAATGCATTACCAAATTATTTTAAATATTGATAGCACTTGTATTATCACAAAAGATAGAAACTGGTTCATCATGTATGCAACTATTATATCCTTCAAAGTTTGCTTCATCCACAACACTTGTGTGCAACATGATGCTGCTACAATGTATTATGCCTTTGCAATAGATAATGACACTGAATCCTACTTTTTTCTTAGCCAAGACACCAATCTGTTTCCAAGAATGAATGTACCATCACTTGTAATTTTTTTTCATCAACACAACTTGCCCAATCTGCATCTGTATAAGCATACAAAGAGAAATCAGTATCCTTTGGATACCACAAGCCATGTTCCACAATTCACTTCCAGTATCTGAATATTCTCTTAACTACTACCACATGTGATTCTCTGGGATCTTCTTGAAATATAGCCACAAGATAATCTGCATACATGATATCCGGTCTAGTAAAAGTTAGATATAACAGTCCTCCAATAATTGATCTATACTTGCTTTGATCAACTTTAGGAGATTCATCATTCTTGATCATCTTGCAAACAATAACCATAGGAGTACATACCGATTTAGAGTCTTCTATTCCAAACTTCTTCAAAATTTCCTTGACATATGTTGATTGTGCAATGAATATACTTTTTTTTGTCTAATTAATTTGTAGTACAAGGAATAAATTTATCTCCCCAAACATTGACATTTCAAACTCATTCTACATTTGTTCTACAAATATCTTACACTTAGCTTCATTTCCTCTAAAGATTATATCATCAACATATACAACCATAATCAAGATTTGATCTTTTCAACTTTGAAATAAAGATTATTATCCACAGTACCTTTATTGAATCCTTGTTGTAACACATACCTATCCAACCTTGAATACCAAGCTCTGGGAGATTTATTGAGTCTATATAATGTCTTCTTCAATCTGCAAACCATATTAGGTTTATCTAATAACTAGAAACATTTCGGTTGTTCAATATATACCTATTCTTCCAACTCACCATTCAAGAATACATAATTCACATAAATTTGATAAAATTTGAAATTTTTATGTGCCTTAAAAGCCAAAAACATCCTGATAGCTTTCATTCTAGCCATTGGAGAAAATGTCTCCTCAAAGTCTATTCCTTCTACTTGTGAGTAGCCTTTGAACACAAACCTTGCCTTGTTTCTCACCACTTCTCCATTCTCATTCAGTTTGTTTTAGAATACCCACTTAGTTACAATCACATTCTTGTTTTTTGGTCTTGGGACAAGTTCCCATGTTCGATTCTTCTCAATATGCATCAATTTTTCATCCATAGCCTTGATCAAATATTCATCTTTGCATGCTTCAATCACGATTCTAGGTTCAAATTTGGAAAGTAAACATATATTTACCTATTATTCTATCATAGAAACCTTTCTCCTTGTCAACATACCTTTTCTTTTGTCACCAATGATATTTGATCTTCAAAATGATTCTTTTGCACATACTTAGGAGTCTTAGGTCCATCCTTTTGAGAGCTTCTTCCTCTTCAAACTGTACTTATTTTTATTTTCCTTCATCTTTTCCATCTTCTCTACAAGAGGACTCATATAATTCATATCCATCTATCACCATATAATTCTTATGTAAGTCTTCATCCACTTTAATAATTGCACTTTCAACAATCCTTTTCAACCTCTTGTTGTAGCATCAATAAGCTTTGATTTTTGTAGAATATCCAAGGAAGATACCTTCATCAGATCTTGTATCAAAATTTCCCAAGTTTTCTTTATCTCTTCTAATATAGCATTTTCTTCCAAACACTTTAAAATATTTGATAGTAGGAGTCCTTCCATACCATAATTCATAGCAATTCTTTGAACTATTTTTCCTTGCTTGTACTCTATTAAGTATGTAGACTACAATATGGATTGCTTCTCTATAGTAGACCTTCGATAGGTTTTCCTCTTTCAACCTTGTTATTACTTACCCTTTTGTGGTGAATATTAATATGAAACTACTGCAAGTAAGCTAACCATCTCTAATGCCTATCATTCTACAATATCCCTTATGTCTAAAAAAAAAATGTAGAGGTTTGTGGTCTGTCTAAATAATAGTCTCTTTCCTCAAAATGTAGTGCTTCCATTATTTACAAGCCTACACCATAACATACATTTCCTTATCATATTTTGGGTATGTACAGACTCCATCAAAAAATGTTTCATTGTGATAAGCCTGGGATGACCATTTTGTATGATAACTACCCAAGAGCATTCTCATAATCATCTACCTCAATCTCAAATAGCTATTGCAGGTTTGGAAGTGCTAATACATGTGCCTCGTGCCCTTTTTTTTCGAGCCGTTTGTTGCACTCCATTCTTGGGTCAAATTTCTACATGCCTCCGAGTTTTCATGACTCTAGGAGATCGTCTGACTAGTTTCTCAGGGCAATTCCAGAGCTTACTCAGCCAGTTTTGACCATTGTGCAAATATGCTAAAAGGCATATTTTAATGACAACCCATTTCATCTTTTCTCACTAGGAGTATTAAGAAGCTATGTCAGGACAATTCAAGTTAAAAACTTGTTTGAAAAAATAGTCTGTGCCTGACAAGGGACCCAACATGTGTCACACAAACTTGGGGAAGCCATACTTTCAAGGGTTGAGAGGTGGAAGTGAATACATAGGCGAGAAGACACAGTGAGATACCTTTTGAAGACAGCACTTAACCATATGAGTGTAATAGCAAGTCACATATTTCAAATATTGATTCGTAGCTTATGAATGCAATCTCAGGATTTCCAGCCAAACATAGAGTCTTACAGATGAGAGGGGTGTAACTCTTGTTTGTATTTGAAAGACTTGATTGGGCAGCTTTTACGAAACCGGGTGTAACCTGGGCCTCCTGACTCAAATTTTCATAAACCATATATTGTTGGAAAATTGGTTCCGAGATAGACCCAATTGTGGGAAAAAAAATCTATATTCTTCTCCTGGTAAATTCTACATGCCTGTGAAGTCAGATCGAGTTGTTTTCACTCAAGAGGTCATAAATTTTTATTGGGCTATTAAATTTTCATGATTCTCATGGCATCAAGAATTTGACTCAATGATCTGCACAAATCTCATAGTAATCTTTCAAAAAGTAAAATTGGTATTTATTATTTTAATCAGATATCAAATTTTCCTTTCTTTGGTTCTTTTGTTGGAAAACATGCAAATCAAGCCAATATTTTGAGATGAAAGGGGAAATTTCCTACATTGTGAGGCTTTATACTATTGCATCCCTTCATTTATGTACTTATCTGTCAAATCATTACATGGATCCAACACACATTTCCCCACTCACTCCATACAACTACTATGATGGGAAAAATGAAGATATATTTGGATATTGAGTTACACTTAGATCGTGATGTCTCATCGCACAAGATGACGACACCTGTCTATATGTACTCAAACCCTCATATACGATTTAATTTTTTTTCTTTCATAATCATTCACCTTTCAATGTAATCATTCATTTAGGTTAATGTATCAATATAATTTCCCAGGTTGTCGAGCACATTCATCTTGCTTTGATCTCTCATTTGTGATAGGGTAATTGCTTGCGGACGACTTCTAGGGGATGCGGGATTAAATTAACCAGCTTTGACAATCGTATGTTCTAGATTAGATATTTCCAAAGTATTAGGATTTTTTAGTTATTTAACCCTAGTAGAGAGTGTTATAATTGTGTGAAGAGGGTGTTCAAATATTTGTGACAAACTTATTATTACTATTTATGCTTTCACAGGACTAATTTTGCGGGCAAGATGTTAAATACAAAGGGTTTTATTTGTTTAGACCGGGATGGTGATTCATACTCTAGGAGGTCTGTGAGCGGTTATGGGTTAACTATGTATGGAGATGTAGTTGGTTGGATGAGTAAGAGGGAATAGGAACGTTGTTGGCACACTTTCCTATAAGGAGGTAGTTTGGCTAGAAAGATCATGTTCAAGTAATATTTTTGGTATGGATTGTTTGTGAAATTCATAGTGTTATTTGTTTTGTGGATAACCTTATGCAGTATGTTCATAATAAGCATATATGTTTAATGCCCCTTTGTTCATGACATGTTTGATGATGGTAAGATAACGAGTCATAACGTGGAAACTTTGGATAGTTTTTTAGATTCCTATAAAATAAATGAGAAACAAATAAGTTTTACTAGTGAAGAGACGTTATTGACCTTTCCTCATCTTGTACTTAGCTCATTTTATAATGAACTTCATAATATGTCATAGAATTTAAATATCAACTGAGATAATATTAGGATTATTGTGTATCTTTTCATTCTAATTTTTATATGAACATAATTTTCATGTCTCTAACATTTTTGGAATGACATGCATTGGAACATGGACACATATGACATCTTGGTAGGAACCATGTAATTATTATTATTCTCTAGGATACTTTAGATATTATTAAAATTAAATTAAAAAAGGCGGGTTACATAAAAAACTGAACAATGGGAGTTACATTCATCACTGTCGTAGGAGTAATGGAGCGTCTCTTTTGTAAATTTCAAGGGAGTTATATTTCAAAGGTATATGAAGTTTAGTATAAATCTCGTAAACAATGTTTAATGGAGACATGTCAATAGCTCTTTTGGGTGTGATTTTATCTGCCCTAAGTCCAACAAAGAACTTGTTTTACCATTTTTTATGATTACTGTTGACCATCTTTTGGACAATGGTTGTGGGATTGTTGTTGCTTTTTAACCTTGTTCATCACCTTGTGGGTACAATGTGATGCTATATAATTAAGAAAATAAAACTTAAATATGTTCATACAAAAGACTAGCAAAACATAGATATGTATTCACTCAAAACTTTTAATAAAAATCACCTAAATACTTTAATAAAATCATGTATTCTCGCATGAGAAAGGCTCGACCACCATTATGGGCCCACATGTCAACTTGTCACCTTAATGACCAAATGGGGAATGTTTAGAGATGGGTACAAACAATAAGGTTTGCGTTGTGCACAACTAGTCAATTCATTGTTGAGTTGGAATAAATGACCAAAAGAACATATTTTAAAATCTCGCAGCTTACAAACTTAACACGGTTCATCATCGGTTGTAGGAAATTATTAGCTGGAGAGGATAGCCAATGATGCACTAGTTCAAAATAAGTTCCCCTGACATAATTATTCTCTTAGAAATGAAATCAGGTTACTTATGAATTAATTATTATTATGTGTAGATTTATCCTGGAAATTCATTATCACTTTGGGAGGTACGATAGGTGCTATTTTTAAGCACACATAAATAAACAAGTCTGATTTTTTGTGATATTATTATGTTTGTATGGATTGATCCATCTAACAGAAATATTTAATAAATACAATTAACGAATCTACTCTTTAAGCACATAAAAAAAAATTACATAGCACACATTATAAACACTTATCATATATATGACATTTTTGTGGTAAAATTTGGATAAATATTATCAACAAGGCACATTGAAGTTTAAAATATGGACTCATCCCATGCCTCCCATGCTTCTCACTCAACTGTAAATTTTAATGCCCCCTCTGCTATGAATTTGAACAACCGCTCCTCCCGCCCATCCCACTCTCTTGCATTGAACTAGCAACCTGTCTTCTCTCTTCCAGGGTGCGATTTGGCTATAGATCTTGTTGATGATACGCTTGTTTTCTCTCAACAACATACTTTGTCTTATGTGGTGGAGGCTTTAGCTACCCCTAGGTCTCCTTCTATGGGGGCGTTTGTGGGATATCCTATCGTTAATGGCTTTGTTCTGGTTGTTTCACTTGTTGATGAGCTATGTCGTCGAAAAAGGACGGGGTGGGCTTTGTGCACCCTTTGATTTGTGCTAGTTTTGCACCTGTGCTTTCTCTTGGGAAAGAATTCACTGACTACATTGATTTCTTCTCCACGGTGGGACTAATCTGCAAGATTTGCAGTTTATGGTCTTCCCTCTCGAATCTGCACCTATGGATCTCAAAGCATTGGGCACCATTAGTGGAGGGAAAGATTGAGTTTTACCCTTATGCCAAAGGTTTTTTATTGTTTTATTTTGTTCTTCTGAGGATAGTGTTAGGACCAAAATTTTCATCACAAGACCTGAATGAATTTCTCATTTTGATTCCTAATATTTCACTATCCGCTCCTTGAAAATTCAATTATTCCATCCATAATACTTAAATACACTTTTACCGCCATTTAAAAGGGCCATAGTTGACTTATATTCTTCACCGCAGGCATATTTATTTCCTGGCATGGTTTTACCGCCTTACTGCGGCCTCCCACAATGGGCTCGCGGTATGGCGGTAGCAGCTAACAGAGCGGGCACGAAACAGTCACCGCCACATCGTGCACGTTCAATTCATTGACCGCGGTATCGTGGTGGCGGGGAGATAAATGGTGGGAAACAAAAGAGACGAAGACAGTGAGCGTGGCGGTCAAACAAGCGGCTACTGCGGTACCGCTGGCAGTCAGGCCGGTGAACGCGGTAGCGCGGTGAACAGTTAGCGGACGGCAGTGATGCAGTAGGGAAGATGGCTAATGTGATATCGTGGACGGTCACCGTGAAGACCGCGGCAGTGCGATAAACCGTTAGCGGGCGGCAGTGGCGGTTATCGCCATACCATGACCGGCGAGAGCACAAACTGCGGTGACTGCGGTGGATAGGAATGGAGGGCGAGGGAGCAGTGAACGTCGGTCACCGCGCAACCGAGGGTAGAAAAGTCAAAGCCGCGGTAAAGCGGTAATAACAGAGGTGACAATGAAGGCCGGTCATCGCGCAACCGCGGGTGGAAAATTCAAAGCAGCGGTGAAGCGGTAAGTATAAAGGGAAGATTCGCAAAAGCAAATAGAGTGAAATGCACGAAGCGATAAAGTATTGAAGGAAAATTTAAAGAAAAGATATAGTTTAAATATTTGAGTTGCCGATAAGGCAACTTAATCAAATATTTTATTTCTATCATGGAATGTTAAACGGTTTTACCAGTGAATTGAAGAGTTGTGACTCTTGAGATTTGTTGTATAAATTGTGGGAAAGAACCAGTCACAGTTGCTCGGCCAGAGAAGAGGGAGAAAATTTTCTCAGAGAGGAAACTGGGAACAAAATAATGTTAAAAAAAAAACCTTCTGGAAATGGTGCAATGGAGATGATTTGTGGACCAAATTCCTTTCCGATTCTTGTTGTTGTGATGTTATAACTATTAGTTTTTGTTTAGTTCTCTCCAATTCGGAATCTTTTGATCATTTGAGTTTAAATGTCAATCATATTTTAATTCTTCAAAGTGTATTTCTTCACTTTGTGTGATTTCTTTTACTGGTGCCTGCAAGTCGGAGTTAAATTCCTTTAAGTGAGTCACAGGGTTTGTGAGGTTTCTTTTGGATTGTTGAAGGAGAGCTAATTAAGAAAATATTTTAACACTATTTATGCTAGTCATAAATTGATGAAGAAACATGCCAGTCATTAGAGCTTCATCCCTTAGAGTGTCTAACAGCTTAAATTGTATCAGAGGGGGATGTGTAGGTGCAATTAGTAACATTTTTTGGCTCCATTCCCCAATAGAAAGAAGGCACTGATCTGCCATATCCCAAGGTGTAAAATTTATTATAAATAAGATATTCAGAGCCTTTCATTTGTGTAATAGGTGTAGTTGTAGTCTTTTTTCTATTCATTCCCAATTGCCATTGTGGGTAGACAGTTTAGCAGGAAGTTATTTTAAATCTGCATGTTTCACATAGGTTCACCCACCCAGGTCTAGCAAAACCTAGAGAGTAGAAGGTTTAATTGTATAATTGGCCTTGTATGTTGTCCAATAATGTAGCAAGGGCCTCGCAAACTCTTATGGTTAAAACCTGTATTTTTGAGAACCAACAGATAGACAGGTAGTCTTACGTCACGGTTTTTGGGAATGGGGTTCTCATCCCCTATTCATAAGGCCTTGGGTTCATTTCTTCAACCCCTTGAAGGAACCCATTAATGTTATGCCTGTTTGGGTGAGATTTCCTTATCTTCCCTTATAGTTCCGATGCCCCTCTACTTTTGAAGGCATTGGTAATGCTCTAGGTCGGTTCTTGAAAGTGGATTGTGCTTCCAAGAACTTTACCCACACCTCCTTCACTCAGACTTTGGTGGAGGTTGATTTGACTCGGGCTTTACCTACTGAGGTTGTGCTTCAAGTTAATGGTTGGTCTTGGTATCATCTTTGTGGACTACGAAGGTATCTCATTTCGCTACAAACATTGTTTTTCTATTGGACGCTTGGATCGTGGTTGTCCTCAAGGCTCTCATCTTGTTTCTTCCTCCACTTGGTCTAAGAATGATCTTCGGGACCATCTTACTATGTACCCCGATGATGTCCCTTCTACTAATAGTGAGGATTGTAGTCCTCCTTCTCCTTCTTCCCAGAATATTAATCACATTGTTGTCGATGCTGCCTCCCATGTGGTTCCTGCTGCTCTCAAGTATGTTTCTACTTTGACTCATGTTGTTGATGGTGCTACCTCTCCCAGGACCCCTACTATTGTTGCTCTGATTGTGGACAAGGTTGCCTCTAATGTGATTCTTATTGCTCCAACCTTAGATATGGAAGTTTCACCTGAGGAGCTCTTGTTGCTCCATGTGTTAGCCACTCCTAAGGGGATTCTCCCGGCTTCCTGTATTAATTCTTCAAATCTGGTCGATTCTTATTGGATAGTTTTGCAATGAAGGAAGAAATGTACTCCTAAGGACTCTATTTTTCTTAACAAGCCCTTGGGGGAATTTAATCTGTACGGTTCAAGTG
>CM021104.1:105140138-105184907 GCA_007115665.2 Sequoiadendron giganteum
AAAATCGCAAAAGGTTTTCCACACAATCACAAAACATACCAAATTGAGTTCATGGGTGAGTAACCAATTGGGTTGTTACTTCTGAAGGCCCTTACAACACTCACAGTTTTACGAAACACTGTGTTTTCCAAAACGACAGTGTATAAAATGGCGGCAAAGATGGGATGTCATCTGGGATTTTTTCTATTTGCAAATTATTATTTTGAATGCCACGTTTTGTGGTTTTTTATCCATTTTGAATAACAATGTGAACTATGGCGAACATCCTATCTTTGCTAATAATGGTTTCGAATGCCACATTTTTGGCTTTTTGTCCATCCATGTCAAACAATTATTTTGAAAACCCATTGGCACTGACATGTTTTCCCGGTGATGGGACAGGAAACAATAGACAGGATGAGACGTCTGGCTGTCAAGTCTTTCCTTCTATCCGACCACCTTTTCCATCGCGGTTCTTTTGTCCATTCGATATGGGGGGTGATATAACATATATAATATGTTTTATACATAGATGAATTTTGTCTAGGAGTTAGCTTTCTTCGCAGGCTCAAATGAAATGAAAAGAGTATCATTACATTCCTACTATCAAAATCACAAAAGGTTCTCCACACAATCACAAAACATACCAAATTGAGTTCAAGGGTGAGTAACCAATTGGGTTGTTACTTCTAAAGGCCCTTACAACACACATAGTTTTACAAAACACTATGTTTTCCAAAATGTCAGTGTATAAAATGGTCTCAAAGATGGGATGTCATTAGGCTTTTTTCTATTTGAAAATTATTATTTCAAATGCCATGTTTTGCGCTTTTTTCTCCATTCCGAATAACAATCTGAACTATGGAAAACATAGGATAGTGTGTTTTCCAACACATCAAACAATCTATAACACTGTGCCTTGCAGGTTTCATAATACCTTCTATTTTCCAATTTCATTACATTCCTACTATCAAAATCACAAACGGTTCTCCACATAATCACAAAACATTCCAAATTGAGGTTAGGGGTGAGTAACCAATTGGGTAACTTTACTTCTAAAGGGTTTTACAATAGTCTGAGTTTTAGGAGACAGTGTGTTTTCCAAAACGTTAGAGTATAAAATGGTGGAAAAAATGGGATGTCATGTGGGCTTTTTTCTATTTGCGAATTGTGATTTTGAATGCCACATTTTGTGATTTTTTATCCATTCTGAATAACAATGTGAACAATGACGACATTCTAGGTTTTATGTGGTTTTCAAAATATAGCATTTCATTGCAGAACGCATAGATTCTTCTTTCTATAAACGTTATTCAACAATTTCACTCATATTTCCACAATGGGTTGTCGCTTATTTCATTCAGAAATGGAAAAATTCGAAAACCAACATATGAGGAGGAAACGAAACAAAAATTTAAAAACCCTCGACACAAAAAAACATTATCAGACCTGCATTTCAACTAAATAGCCCTTTTCCCAATGAAAACCCCACAACATTCAAAATAAGAATGTCAACAATGGTGACGTTCTGGGCTTTATGTGATTTTCACAATAGTTTGTGGTTTATGTAAACCTTATTCAGTTATTTTGATTTTCATAATGTTTTGTGGTCTCTGTAAACCTTATTCAGTTATTTCACTCATATTTCCATGATGGGTTGTCATCTATTTCATTCAGAAACCACAAATTTTCAAAACCAACAGATGGGAGGAAACGAAATTAAAAAACCCTCAACAAGAAATCACAAAACGAAAACCCCACAATGAATAGTCATTCGTTTCTTCAGTGTTCATGGCTGAATGGAAAAATGGCACATACACAGAGCGAATATACATACATTAAGGAGCTTTGAATGCCTACAAATATTCCCCTTGCTATCCACCAAAATATCGCTATCTAAAAATGGAGAAAATGGGACCTCGTCTGGGCTTTTTTGATATTTGCTAATAATGGTTTCAAATGCCACGTTTTTGGATATTTTTCCATCCTCGCCGAACAATTATTTTGAAATCTCGTTGGGGCTAACAAATTTTCCTAGCAATGGGATAGCAAATGGAAGACAGGATGAGACATCTGACCGTCAAGTCTTTCCTTCCGTCCGACCACCTTTTTTCGTGACGATTTCCTTCCATTTGACCACCTTTTTCGTCGCGTGTCCCCATGCAGTAATGCATATAACATATATAATATGTTATATACATAGGTGAATTTTATCCAGGAGTTAGCTTTTTCCTTGCAGCACCCTAGAATAACATATATCCATTATAGAAGGAAAGATTAGTAAGATCAACCCATATCTTGATGTCTATCTTAGAGAAGAGAAGTAAAAGAATGATTCTTATTCACTATAGAATAAAATTAGACAAAGAAAGATTCACCTTTGATATTGATTTTCATTTTGATGCATTTATTTTTGACAATCAATGCTTCTTTAGACTTGAAGTCAATGAAATCTAGTGCATTATATTCAAGTATTTTAAAGTTGGTTTAGTTAATATTTGTGAAAAAAAGTTATGTATTGGTTTTAAAAGTATAGGTACTTTTTTGGGGGGTTGTTATATGTTGTAAGATTTATAATATTGTGCATTTTTATTTCATGTTCATGTATTCTTTGTAAAAAATCAAACAAGACAAATGACTTCATGAATTATATGAAATTTTCTCAGTTTAATATGTGAACATATTCACTCTCATTTAAGGTAAGAAGGTCCCTACATTTTCAATGATTTGTGTAATCAGCAAATCAACCCTCCTTTTATAATGGATGAGAAATATTGGAGCTATCTACATTTGTACAAGGAGAAAAGGTAGAGATGAAATTAGAAAACTCTTAAGTCTATTTGAACTAGCTCTATTTTTTAGTATCAATTCTAAAATTTATGTATATATTATGGTTGTAAACACATTGTAATTGTTGTAATGGGTAACTTAAAGAAATTTTTATTTTATCTTCTATTTTTTTGATAGCAAAGAATATAATGTCAATTAATAAATTGGGTGTAGTTATAATTTATTCTAGTGAGATTTTGAATTGAATTTTGTGTTTTAGTTCGTATAAGAATTACATCAGATTCAAAGTTGTAATCTTTTTTGGAGGGGTTTGGCTATTCAATATTTTTTGGAGGGATCTGACTATTCAACTAGAATGGATTTAGAGGTAAGATTGGTATAACATATAGGATGATTATAAAGGTATTTTATTTTTGGCTTGAAGTTTTCTTTTGGAAAAGGTAGCAACATATTTTATTTAACTTCAACAACTAAAGAGAATTTGCAAAGATTTGTAGCTTTTCATTTTTATTTTTAAGTTTTAGATTGAGAAATGAACTAGATGGACAAACTCTTCCATTGTTTTATTAATCATTTGTATGATATATTGTGTTCATGTTACTTTGTAGATTTCAATAGCTTAATTTTAACTTCTTTTTTTGCATATGATTTCTTATAAAAAATAAAAGTTACAATTGTTTTTAAAATATAGAAGTTTTATATGAATAGTGTCAATTGCATAGAAACTATATCTCAAAGGTTTGAAGTATGAATAGGATATAAGAAATCCTTCAACAATATTATAATATTTATTATATCCACAATATTGAATCAAGAGATTTGTTGTAGTAAATCCCCTAACTACCACTCAACTACAGGTCTATGGACTTATGTGGTGCAATATATGTGTACAAAAGTGTGAACCTAGGTTCGATTATAAAGTGAAGCTTGGGTTAAAATTCTAAAGATTTTATAATTCATGTCTGCTATGGCATTAAAAAATAACATGTCCAAGGTAGTTCCCTTTTGATGAACACTTTTTTAACTTTTGAGTTGTGACCATTAAATATAGAATCTACACATAAATGTAAAATGTGTTATTGATATGAATTCAATCTAAATATCTATTGGATATTTCATCTCGAGCATTGAGACTAAATTTTTCCAAAGTTCTAATTGGGTGTGCGAAAAAAATCAAAGAGTCCTAGTTTTTCTTTAAGTTTTGGGGATGGGGATCAAGCTTTGTGGACAACGATTATTTTTCTGAATTTCAAGCATGTGACATGATATTTTTCTAGATTATAGAGACAACAAGATAGATTTGATTTTGGGGACAATTTATTTTTAAAAAAATTGAGGAGAAAAGGATGGCTATTAAAACGATATATAAAAACTATTTTTTGAATATAAAAATACAAAAAAAAAACTTAAAATAAAAGAAATTAAAATTTTAGAGGGTAATATGAAATGAACTAACAATTTCAATCCATTGATCCAGTGATCCATTTGATAATATGATATTCAATTCTTCAATTTATGAATACAAAGTACAAAGTACAATGTACAAAATTACTTTGTTGGAACTAAGTCAAATTTCTAAAATGAGAACTGGATGCTCACATTCAAGAACAAGTTTCTTAGTGCATTTTCAACCTAATATCTTGTATCAGTCGAAACGAGATTAATATTATAATTAAAAAAATATAGAAGCCTCTTTATTTAACTTTTTATATTTATAAAATATTCTACATTTTAACTATCCATAATACAATTATAATTACTTCACATTTATAAGGTACATATAGAAAAAATATATTATTAAATCTTTGATAAATTATTTTGATGAAAAAGAATTTTGAAGGAGATTTTATGGCTCTACAAACCACATAGTTAAGATGTACTAGAACATAAGGCATTATTTTTACCCATATTCATTCTCACATTTTCAAAATGATACTATAGTTGAAATACAATATACTGTATATTTTTAAAACTTGTGTGTGAGTGATAAATTATAAATAAAAAAAAATTTATATAGAATAATTAGGTTTTAAGGAAGGATGGTGTTCTCATGTGACCACCAATAAATTTTAAATTTTTGGTAGATATTGTAGGTGCATTTATATATGACCATTTTTATTGGTATTCTTCATTTAATGCATATTTTATATTTAATGGTACAACATTGCATTCAATATAGATTTTATATGTAGAAATATTATGTTATGTTATTTAACTCTACTAAATGTCATGGATTACAAGTAAATTATGCTAAAATTATCGAAACAAATATGTACTTTCTATCATATTGATCCATTCACTCATTTCTTTGTAGTCACCAACAAAGAAAAAAAGGGAGAGGGAGAGGACTAACTTTATGAGGTATGTTTTTCATTCAAAACAATTATTCATTAGGGAAATCCCACAATAGTGTGTTTCACTTGTAGGATGGGGTAGAAATATGAATCCTATATACCCAAAATTAGAAAACACCTTTGAATGAACCAAAATTTGTAAACAAAGATGCTTTAATTCAAAGGATATGTTACACCCTAATTGTGTAATTACTATTTACTATTATTATGTAGGGTAAAATGGGAATGCAATGTGAATTAAGTCAATGAATAAATTGTGTGTGCACTTTGTTATCACTGCTTTATGAATGAATGTCATTTCATTTAATGTTATATGAAGGAATGCATTTATGTGATTGGATGAATATTGTGTTGATATTCTAACTTCAGGGATGTAATGTGTAAATTGCGTATTTTGTGAACAACTGATTATCGTGTACAAGTGTTAGTGTTTGCAAGTATATTTTCAATTCCTCCAGGTGTAGGGGAAGTATCACTCAGGAGAAGGTCTTAGTTAGGTAACCAATAATGTAACCTATTTGAGCTTACACACACCACAATAGAATAATTGAGTCACGTTATTAAGTGGGAAGTTGGTAAGTCATCCTTAGTTGTTATATGTGCTTTAGTAAAGTCTAGTTTACTATTGAGTGCATTATTGGGCAATGATAATTATCTGATGAGCTTATGATTTCCTTCTTGTTACCATGTTTGTATTGATATGTGAAACATACGAGGTATGTGTATGCATACACACATGCATGAAGATGATAGACTATATGCACCAAGGAATGTATACATGAGGGAAAATAGGTAGACTTACTTATGCACACTCATGCACGAGTTGCTTATACGCATGGAACTATCTGATGGAACCAATGGTATGCATATGTATACGTATAGACAAATCGCTCATAGTATCTTATCAACACTGTGATAATTGTGTGAGTTTGGTGTGAGAGTCGAATGTGTATATTTATATATATAATTTATATGTATATGTGTATCCATACACATGTATGGTAGCAAGTGGACATGCACGTACAAATGTATCAATACATGTATACATATGCATACATGTACATAGAGGCATGCATAATATATATATATATATGTATGTATATACAATTGATATAATAATATAACAATGTGATTTCTATTTTGATGTATTCTTTTGTATATTGGTTATATATACATTCTTTATTGTCAAATGATAAATATAAATATATACTAACATATACATAAATATATATACATATATATGGTTATGTTTGTTAATATATATATAAGTATATATATGTATATGTTATATATATAAATATTTAATAGTGTTTGCTTAGAGATCAACTATCTCAAGTAATGATAATCAACCGATTATAATGCTACATGCATATGACTTTGAAATCAATTTGTCTTCACAACTTAGTGATTGAACTTTGAGATGGTTACGACTATACTTCTTAAGTTGCATTTTATGCTCTTGTTGTCAATCAAAAAGAGAGTTTGAATATGCAAAATTTGCAAACCTTTAAGTTGAAAGAGAGAATAAGTCAATGCCTTGGTGAAACATGGACTTGGTCAATAGAACTTCCATCAATTTTTTCTCCAATTAAACAACTGTTAATATATGGAAACAAATCAATGACTTTGTCTAAATCGGTTTAAATTTGTGAATCAATACTCAACAAGACTTAATCGATACTTTAATTGATGGCACAATTTTTTTGTTGACTATTTCTGTTGAGGATGAAACCCCACCACCTTTGTATCCTTTAAACTTTAGAATTCCTCTTTAAGTTGCCAGTCAAATTCTATCACATGGAGAGTTGATTTGGTCTCCAATTGCTGTCAAATATGAGGGTCGATCCGTTGATGTTTGAGCTAAGTCTATGCTTATATATTCACCACCTTTCAAAATGAGTTAGAGGTGTTTCTATGCATGCATTTTTCTCTCAAAATCATGCCTAAATTGTAGGCAGTGTTGTTACCAGCTTTCTGCATAAATAGCAACATGAATTCATTTGTTGGGGACCCATCATTATTTCTCTTCTATGTGTTATTTCTTGTGCAAAAGACTACATTTTAGTGTTCTTTTCTATCTGTACTATTATGCCAAAATAATGAGGGAGAGCCTTGAGTATTAATTTAGTTGTATTATCTTTTGAGAAGAAGCATTTTCCAACTTGAGATTTAAGTGTTGTGAGACTTTGTTAGAGAATCAATATTGAGATAGTTGTTATTCTAAAGGTGTTGTGACTGCAGCGAGTCGAATTGGAAATCTTAAACACGGGAATGAGGATATTCTACTTTTGTTTATTCCATTTTTGAATGAGCTATGTCTTGATTGATTAAACTAGTATTTTTGATACTTGCACATAGAGGAATAGTATTGTTTGCTTTGAAAGAAAAGTGGAAACTATTTACTTTGTTTGTGCATTGTTTGTAAGTACTCATTAATAGGAGAGGTTGTTTGTCAAGGGTATTATTATACTAGACAAGAATAGATACAAGTAAGAAAGTATGTTTACCATAGGTATTGTTACTATACTAGATATGAGCAAACACAAACAAGCTTAGGGAACACTCGTTACTAGATAATTAATTATGCTAGATGGCTAGTAGGTTACTCTTGGGAATGTTTTCCAATGAAGGGAGGGAAATTTTACTGTGCTTATTAAGATCTATTACCTTTGGTTATGTTAAGAGATAGGTTATCTTGGCAAGTAACTTTCCCATAGAGAGGGATTTCCTAGGCATAGATATAATGGCCTTAAGTCAAAATGAGCTTGCTATAGTGTAAGTGAATGGTAGACCTTCACTCAAAGTATTGAGTGAGAATACTTTGGCCAAAGTAGTGGGAATGTCCGAGAATCCACTGTAGATAGTGAGATTGTCAAGACTCCACTATCAGTTCATCGTGTCTACTTAAATGCATGAAGGGTACCTAGCGTAGGTTATAAATCCTAGTCATGTAGGGCATCACACTAGGCTTAGAATGGTATGTCATATGAGATTACCCAACCAATACCTTCGTCAAAGGGTAGGGCCATCTATCATTGATAGATGTACAAGGGACCACCTGTGAGTCTGTGGTTGGCGAAAAAGCGCTTGACTGATGCTTCTCCTCCTCAGCAGGTGACAGAGGACCAAGGTTTTGAAAGGCGTATTCCTAGACCATCTGTATCTTATGTCATGAAGCTCGAAGGAGCTATGTATGTAGTTTTGTACTTTATTGGAGTAATGTACTTTGTAAAGTATTATAATGGAATGGAAATCCTTATTGTAAGTTTTATTTCGTCTTTGTTCATATATTTTTAATAAAGAAAGGAATTTTTTTTATTGCAATGGCTTGTTACATAGTTTATTTTACTTGCACAGTAAAAACTTGGGAAATTTACTTTAATTGAATGATTGGCACATTACATGTGGTATTAGAGCTACCAAGTTTAGCTCTAGAACCTATGAGCTTGTCATTCTTTCCATCCAATGTTATCTAATGTTGTGAATTATTGTGCCAAGATGGTGTGTCTCAAATTAATGGCTTGAAATTTAGTAATCGGAAATGAGCGCTACCTTAAGGCAAAGAAGGAAAGAGAAGCCAATGTTAGAACCATAGATGAAACCAACTAAATTTTTTTTTTCTGCTTGAGTGACACTAAGACATTCAGTCACACACTTTCTCAGATTAGTGATGTGAAGAGGAAGATGAAGATGGAAGCTATGTACAACAATCTACCTTCCATTTCATTAGAAAAGTCTAAGTAATTACCACTTTCTAGGGATATGCCCTCAAAAGGAAGTGGCAGTCCGACATTCATCTTTAGGGGCCCTAGAGTTCTTCCAATGTCTGAAGTAATAGTAATTTCCTCAAGTAACGAGTCTGAGGGATATGTACTTGTAGATCAACCAGATGTGAAATGGTCTCATGAACAAAATCATGTGAAAAGGGTAGACTACATTGTTGATGAACACCATATTGGCACTGAACCTCGTAACTATGTCTTGGATAATAAATCCAAAGGCTACTATCTATTTTGGGATAGGCATGAACAATTAAGGGATGAATAGAAAGATAGAGATGTGCAATAATCTAAGTCTGTTGCATATACTCCATTAAGTTATGTGTTAGAGAGTGAATCTAAGGGACACTCTCCTCTCAAGTATCTGAATAGTCACTCCATGTAAGTAAAGGATATTGAAATCCTTATGAAATGAATAAAATTATTTATTATCAAAAGTGTGTGCTTAATCTTATGTGGAATTTTCTTTATGTGCGTATGAATGCCATTTTTAATTTTTTCCATAAGGTAGTTGATAACATAATTTCATCTAACATGGATAAAACATTCAGGTAAAATCCTAATCTTGTGAAGATGGTGAGGACACGAATCAATCCTAGCAGTAGCCAAGAAGTTGGGCAAGGACCAACAAGAATTGAAGCTAGGCTTGACCAGATTTTGACAAGGTTGGATAATCTTGAACAAGAAAGGGCACAAGCTAGGACTGAGAAAGAGGTTCCTAATAATAGGAATGAAGGTGAAAACTCTTCTCATGGACATAATGAAACCCATGATCATGAAATAGAAAGATCACCCATGCCATCAAAGGAAAGAAATAAGAAGCCTATGGCTTCTAAACTTTCTAAAGATATGAAGAAGACTATTACACCCAAGTTTGAGGGAAGCATCAGCGAGGATGAAGCTGAAGCATGGCTTGTTCAAATGGAAAAGTATTTCAAAATATGAAATTACATTGAGACCACTAAAGTTGCTTAGGGTGCATGCAAGTTAGTTGGAGAAGCTTCAACCTGGTGGATGAACAAAATGTTGGAACTCAATATCAACTCATGGAAGCTAACAAGGAGGGAATTTGTTGAGATTTTCCTCAAGTGATGGTTGCCCCAACTATACTATGGCCAAAAGCTCATGGATTTCAAGAGTTTGAGACAAGGAAATATGTTGATCAATAAGTATTGGGAGAAGTTTACCTGACTTCTATGTTATGTTCCTATATATCATAAGGATGAGCGCTTTTGCATTAAAAAATGTATAATGGGACTTAATAATCAAATCGAAGGAGAAGTGGATATGCATGGCTCAACAACTATGGATCTTGTATATGAAAAAGAAATTAAGCAGGAGCAAAAGCTTAGGGATATCTCCAACCAAAAGGAAAGCAAATATCGTAAGAAGATTTCTAAAATTTCTAATAAGCCAACTCCAAAGAAGGCAGAGGTTGTGCAAACTGTACCTAAGAAAGGAGAAAAAGGTAACCACAATAGTGTAAAAGAGTTGAGAAGGGAGTAAAGGAAGAATGGTTCCAACTGAGGAAATACCAATAACACTGGAGGGAACACTAGGGGATCTGGAGAACCAGCAAAGAAGAGGGTACCATTTATGGGATGCTATACTTATAGGGGAAACCATTTTGCTAGAGATTTTCCCAGTAAGCCTTTTGGTAGTTTGCTACCATCTCAATGTTAAATGCGCCAATAGAGGATACATGCTGCAGTGGATGATTTCCAAGAAGAGTATCAGACAAATCCCATTGAAACTCTGAGTATTTTCTTTGGTTTACCCATTTCATTTCTTATCGATACTGGTGCAACTGAGAATTTCGTTTCACCTAGAGTAGCTAAGCAATTATCTAGAAAAGCTAGACACATGGAAACATCTTGGGATGTAGAGTATGCAAACTAGACAAGAGAAAAGGTGGAACAATGTTTGTTCGAGGCTAGGATAGAGCTACCTTGTTTCTCTACTGAAGTAAACCTTTATGTCGCACCTATAGGATCCTATGATGTTATCTTAGGTATGAATTGGTTCTAGAGGTATAGGGCTAAGGTATATTTCCATGCAAAAACCTTAGAATGTCTAGATGATCTTGGTAATTGAGTAAAATTCTAAGGAATACCTAGAGAGGTGAAGATTTATCAAATCTTGACAATGCAACTAGTGAGGGTTGAGAAGAAAGGGTGCACACTATTTTTCGTTAAGATTGAAGAACTTGAAGAAAGTTTTAATAACTTGGATTCCCAGAGTTTCCAAGAGATGGAAGATAGTGAGATAGATGACACTGGAATGTTAGATATGGAAAGATATCCTATATTGAGAAAAAATTCGGATGTGTTTCTAAATGAGTTACATAGGTTACCACTAAAGAGGATATTTAATTTCTCTATAGATATAATTTTAGGATCTGAACCTATTTCCAAGGTTCCCTATAGGATGAAGACAACCAAGATAATAGAGCTTAAGGTATAGTTGGATGAACTATTGTCAAAAGAATTGATAAGACCAAGTGTTTCACCTTAGGGAGCACTAGCCATTTTTGTGAAAAAGAAGGATGGTACTTTGTGTTTGTGCATTGACTATCATATGTTTAACAAAGCCACACTTAAGAACAAGTATCAATTGCCACACATTGATGATATTTTTGATCAAATGAGAGGATATGCCATATTCTCAAAGATAAATTTGAGATCTAGATATCACCAGTTGAGAATTAGAGATGAAGATATCTATAAGACTACGTTCAGAACCAGATATGGATAGTATGAATTCATAGTTTTTCCATTTGGGTTAACAAATGCACCTGTCCCATTTATGAATTTGATGAATAGTGTATTTAGGGACTTTCCAGATAATTTTTTCTTGGTTTTTCTAGATGGCATCTTGATTTATTCTAAGGATGAGGAAGATCACTGTAGACATTTAGAGATAGTTTTACAGTTGTTAAGAGAGGTCAAGTTGTATGGTAAACTATCTAAGTGTACTTTCTTCCAAATGAGAGTGCATTATCTAGGGCATGTGATCTCAACAGATAGAATCTCTATAGATCTCGCTAAGATCAAGGCAGTACTTGAGTAGCCTGTACCCAAGAATGTATTTGAGGTAAGAAGTTTTATGGGTCTAGTTGGGTACTATAGATTTTTTTTTGCGAACTTATCCAAGATTTCTTTTCCAATTACTTCTTTACAAAGAAAAGTGAAGAAATTTGAGTGGTCTGAGAGGTTTCAAGAAGCATTTGATCTACTTAAAGAGAAGTTGACCACTGCACTGGTCTTGAAAGTACCAGATCCTTAAGGTAACTTTACAGTTATCATATATGCATGCATAAAAGGTTTAGGAGGTGTGTTAATGCAAGATGGGAAATTGATTTCTTACAAATCTATAAAGTTGAAACCTTATGAGAAAAATTATGCATCGAATGATTTGGAGTTAGCAGTTGTGGTTCACAAATTAAAAATGTGGAGGCACTACTAGTTAGGGTCACCCTTTGAACTAAAACTGACCGTAATGGGTTAAAGTACCTTTTCACTCAACCTAATCTAAATTCTAGGCAAAGGAGATGGTTGGAGTTAATAGCTGACTATGACTTCATTATCAGTTATATAAAATGGAAAGAAAATCGGGTTGTTGTTGCCTTGAGTTGAAGACGTCATATTGCTTCAATAGTAACGATTCAAAGTGACTTTAAGGGACAAGTGTTGCAAAAGTACAAGGAGGATGAGTACTAATTGTAAGTCAAGCATGCACTTGATAAGGTATAAATAACCTTATGATTATAATAAGTTAAATACCCTTCTTTGTTCTTACTAATCACCTCATCCATGCCAATTGTTTATTTTTAGGATCAATAATTGTCTACTTTTTATGAAATGGTGTATAAATCTTTATTTCTTAAATCGATGAAATTAATTGACTAATGTTGATTTAATGGTATATATTTTAATTCATTATATAGGACATATGCATGACCAAATAATGGAGTGGACTTTAAGCAGACTTCAAGCGATTGAAGTTAGAGTGTTAGAAGTCTAGGCACCAAAAATTTAGGTGTGCATAGTGCAAAAATTTCCTTTATAATATTTATGTTAAACTTTCTATTTAAGACTTTATGGCTCCACTATATTATGTTTTATGTTATGAACATTAGTTAATTGGTCAGTTGTAATTCTATTAAAGACTTTTTCAATGGTGATCTACTGCCATATGAAATTTAGGATTTTTTAAGTAGTATATATATGTGTAACTACCAAAAGAAATGCTATGATGTTATGTTATGCTTTGAATACTATTCAACTATGTTCTATGTATTACACTCTTATGATATGAATAAATAAATATTTCTAGTCTCATTTTGAGTTAATAGTTTTGAGTAATGTAAATACCATGAATTGATTTATTTTGAAGATGCGAAAGTACGTTTGATTCGAGCTAATCATAGGAATGCCCGAGAGCTAGCCACTCGAGGGATCTCATAGAGTAGATAAGTATTTTTATTGTTAACATTGTTACTTTTATTTTGCACATGATAAATTTAGATGAATGGTGTTTTACGTTGAGCTCTGTCATGTGTTCCTGCAGGTCATAGTTTTAAGTTTACAATCTTAAAGTTCTATTTACTATGAAATTCCAGAGCACCCACTCTTGTTATTAGTTACAAGTCATTAAGTGTATATTTTGTCAGTAGTTAGTAATTAGTCATTAGTTGCCTTCATTTAAATTTTTCAGTTTAATTAGAAGTATTAATTCCTAGGTAATTTATAGGCTTTCTAGAATAAGAATATGAATGCTTCTTAGTTTAACAATTCCATGCTTTCTAGTTTAAACAATCTCATGCTTTCTAGTTTAATTTATGTTTACAACCATTTTAAACATTCAAAAATCTAAGAGAGATGTTCGAGAAATTCCCTATTGCATACAACAATTTGAACACTATCCAGTTGACATAATTGATATATTTTTAACTAAAGTGTTAGGACCTTATGACAGCCCATCACTTTTTGGTGTCATTGTCAGGGACCATTCCTTTTCTAGTGTTAATAGGAGATTGCTTGGATACCTCTTTTATGATAAAATAGTTGCTAGGCTT
Organism: Sequoiadendron giganteum; assembly: GCA_007115665.2. Lineage (NCBI taxonomy): Eukaryota > Viridiplantae > Streptophyta > Pinopsida > Cupressales > Cupressaceae > Sequoiadendron > Sequoiadendron giganteum. The sequence goes on from CM021104.1 coordinate 105,154,118, forward strand.
ATTTTTTTTGCATGGTCAGGAAATGAGGTCTGCATGGAAGATTCATACCAAAAAACCCCCAAAAGATGTTCCAACCACAAGCAGGGAGGTAGAAGTATCAACTGAAGAACTTATTGAAGAATTGATCGAGCAAGGTCAACTTGAGACCTTCTAGTATACCCTAGAACATTAGCCATTAGAGAAAACCTTTATATAGGAAAGCATTCCTTTGCACACCCCAAAAACTCAACCATTGGAGCAAACCTTTTAGGAGGAATGCATTCCTTTCGATGTCATGGGTGATACCCGCAGGAATGATGCTAACCCAAGAGGGGGAGCACAAACATTTACCTATCCTATTTCTCTCGACCAAGATGATGATACACCTATGAAAAAAATTTCACCATCCATCTTACCAACATTCATAGGTTTATCCTTCGAAGACCCTAACCAGTTCCTTTTTGAGTTTAAAGTTTTGTGTCAGACATATGACTACAAAAATGATAATAAAAAATTTAAGCTCTTCCCCTCCACTCTAAAGGACACTATAATGTGTTGGTTCATGGGATTAGCTTCAGGGTCAATGTCCACCTAGGATGATATGGAGTTTTCCTTTTTGGACAAATACCAAAGTTATTGTAGAGTCAATGATAGGAAAGAAGAGTTTCTAAAATTGATGCAAAACAAAGATGAAAGCTTAGAAGATTACCTGGATAGGTTCATCTTCTTATCTAAACAATGTGGCGAAGAAGCCATAAGTCTGGAAATTTTCAAGACCATATTTCTTAAAGCACTTGATGAAGATGCTAGGAGAAGTCTAGATTTGATGGGAAAAGATGTGTCTCAACTTGGACTCGATGATATCACAGAGTTATGCCATAATTTCTCCCATACTCGAGGAAGTATTAAAAAATCTACTCCTTTTAGAGGTTCTAATGAAATAGGTAAACTATGTGAGGAAATAGTAAATCTCAAAACTGACATTCTTGTTTAGTTAAACACCACACTAGATGGAATACAAGCCAAAACACGTAATCCTGAGACCTTATCCATCTATTGTCCTAGGTGTCGAAACAAACATCTATTAAGAGAATGTCCTTTGGACAAAATTGATACTTTCCAGGTTTGTGAGAAGATTCATACCACTGATCAATGTGAGATTCTAAATGCAATCAAAGATTGCAAGAACAAGACATCTTAGGTTGAGGAGGAGATCAATTTTGTGAATCAAAGACCTGGAGGTAATTTCTCTTACTTCCAGAACTCAAATCCTACCTAGTGGCCCCAAACAATTGGAATAATAATCAGTCGGCAACACCTTGGCCTCCAACACCACCTAATTGGGGACCTTATCCTTGGGGACCACCTGAATGGGTGAACCAGTCTTGGGGAAACCCCCAATGGCCAAACTAAATTGAACAACAATGGTATCCTCAAAACCCTACACATCAATGGAATCAAACTCAAAATCAGTTTTATACTGGCCCAAGCGGGATGCCTAATCTGTAGCATAATATTTTACCAACTCCTCGGAAACCTCAAAAAAATGAGCAATTCAACCAACCAAAAATCCTAGCACAACTTGTCCCTAATCCAAAGAATAATCGTCAAAATACCCCAACGTATTCAAAATAATAGGAAAATGTGACTGGACTTAATGCTATCCATTGTGGAAACCTGTAGTTGAGGTCATGAAAAATACTCCAACAACCTACCATAGTTGAGATCCTAAAGAAAATGAATGAGAAATCTATTGAAAGGACTGAGGCACCTTCCAAACCTTTGGAGCCAAACCCAATGAGTAATCAAGACAAGCCCCTTCCACAATTATCATCTAGAATTGCTGAGTTACCTCAAGAAGAGGATGGTTAGTGTCCGACAAACCCTTTCAAAGATCCTACCTTGAAATATAAAACTCAAGCACCTTTCTTGAGCGTCTCAAAAAAATCGCCTTGAATAACGCTTCAGAAATAACCTTATGCACTGAAACCGTGTTGATACAAGAAATTAAGCAACTTCAAATCGAGGTTCCTTTGTTACAAATGATTAAGGAGATCCCTAAACTAAACCAACTAATTAAAAAACTATGTATCAAAACACTAGGAAGGAAACCAAAATAGATTAATAATATTCACATAAACAGATATCTAGCAAACCTTTTAGCTGGAAAAATTGCAATTCCAAAATATGATGACCCAAGTAGTCCACTCATAATAGTGACAATCAACCAAGAAGAAATACCTAATGCACTTGTGGACTTAGGAGCAGCCATTAATGTTATGAAGGGGTATGTTATGGAAAATTTGGGACTCACTGATTTGTGTTCCACAACTAAAATATTGCAAATGAAAAATCAATCCATAGATATTCCCAAAGGTGTCATAGAAAATGATCTTGTTAAGGTTGATAGTTGGGGATATTTAGTAGACTTCCAAATAATCCATTCCCTCACACAAAAGGATAGTTATCCAATAATATTAGGAAGACCGTGGCTAGCTATAGTTGCAGCCAAGATTGACTATAGAGAGGGAGGAATGACCATTTCATGTGGCCCCAACAACAAACACCTATTTTTATATCCCCCCACTCAACCTGTTGAACATAACAAAGTTTGGATTGATGAACTAGATGGTGCCAACAAACAAGAGAATCTTGCCTCAATTGCAATGGTAGTCGTTAAACAACATGGTGAAGAGTTGGAAGATAAACTAGAAAACAATGTGCAAAACATTATAGTAGAATCAAGTGATGAAGAAATATTAGACGTGGAAGAGATTTTAAGACATCCAATCAATGTTGATCACTCTGAATTTGATTACACCAACTTCATAGGGTTACCTTGTCCCCTGGCTAATATCATTCTAAAAATGGATCACTTCTTCGAAGATATTGCTAGACTCCATATAACTATACAACATAGTTTTCCTCTCAATACCTTAACCAGGCAAGTTTATACCATCACTTGCAACTACCCAGGAGTCAAAACCATTCTGTTGCTACAAGGAAAAACTTTAAATATCAACAACTAGTTGATAGATTCGGAAGAGAACAAACTATTTGATGTTTTGGTGAATAGAACTAAAGATTTTGCTTGGGATTATACAGACATGAGAGGAATACACCTAAGTGTTTGTACCCATCACATCTATACTGAGGATTTTAGATGTGTTCATCAACCACAACAAAGACTCAATCATGCTTTGAAAGATATCATTAAAATGAAAATTGAGAAACTCCTTCAAGTGGGATTTTTCTATCCCATCTCTGATAGCAAATAGGTTTCACCTCTGGTAGTTTTTCCAAAGAAAAATGGGAATTGGAGAGTGTGTGTTGATTATAGGGAGCTCAACAAAGCTATTCATAGAGATTACTTCCCTTTACCTTCTGTAGACCAAGTCTTGGATAATTTGGTTGGAAGGAAATATTTTTCATTCCTAGATGGATTCAGTGGATATAACCAAATACAAGTGGTTGTAGAAGACCAGGAAAAAACAAAATTTACTTGCCCCTAGGGAACATTTGCATATCACATCCTTCTCTTCAGGCTATGCAATGCTTCTACGACATTTCAAAGAGCTATCCTGGGCATATTCGCTAAGCTAGTGAATGATTGTGTGGAAGTCTACATGGATGACTTCATCATGTATGGGTCAAATTTTTATGGACTTCAAAATTTGGACAAATTATTGAAGTGATGTGAGGACCATCGGTTATCCCCGAGTCATGAAAAATGGCTCATAATGGTGGAACAAGGGATAGTATTGAGACACCACATTTCAGATGAAGGGATAAAAGTGGATACTAAGAAAATTGAGGTAATACAACAACTAGAGATTCTGAAGAACCAAACTGACGTTAGAAGTTTCTTAGGACATATTAGAAACTACCAAATATTCATAGAAAATTTTAGCAAGATTAGAACCCCTATGTTTTCCCTCCTCCAAAAGAATGTGGATTTTTTCTAGACAACAAAATGTCAAGCATCATTTGCGATCATTAAGGAAAAACTCATATATGCTCCTCTCCTACATGGACCTAATTGGAACCTTCCATTTCATATTTATGCAGGTGCTTCTAATGATACTATTGGAGTGATTTTAGGTTAGGAAGATGAGAATGGAGGAAAATATTCCATCTAATTCATTAGTAAGAATTTGACTCCCACTGAACGAAATTACACCACTACGGAGAAATAATTCTTAAATGTTGTGCATGCAATCAAGAAATTTTGACATTATATCATAGGGTACAAAGTAACTATGTTCACAGACCATTCAACTATCAAGTCCCTAATGAAAAAATCCATAGTGAATGGAAGAATAATCAAGTGGTTATTGCTTCTACAAGAATTCAATGTGACCATCATTGATAAACCTGAAAAGTTCAATCTAGTTGCAGATTTCTTATCTCAGATCAAACAAAATAATGGATATTGTGCTCTTGTGCAAGATGAATTCCAAGATGAAAATTTATTTTCCATCTCCATTAAAACCCCTTGGTTTGTTGATATTGCCAACTATCTAGCCACTTCGAAGTTTCCTCCAGAATTTATGTCAAAATAAAAGAAATGCCTCATATGAGAAAGTGCTCTATTTAAATGGATTAATGTAATTCTATTTCGATGTGGCCCTGATCTAATTTTATGACGTTGTGTTAGATTAGATGAAACATACAACATCCTTAAGGCCTTCCATGATGACCACTCTGGAGGCCATTACTTTGCTAAGAGGACATCCCATAAGATCTTGGGTACAGGATATTACTGGCCCTCTATGCATAAAGATGTAAAAAAATATGTTTGCCACTGTGATGAATTCCAAAGAGTAGGGAGACCCACTGCATCCAATAAAATTCCTCTACAACCCTAGGTAGTTCTTGAACCATTTGAAAAGTGGGGACTGGATTTATCGGGCCTATAGACCCCCCTTCACAAGGAAAAGAATACATTCTGGTTTGTACTGACTATCTGACTAAATGGGTGAAAGTCTAAGCCCTAAGAGTTGCTAGGGAAGAACAAGTTTTTGACTTGCTATATAATAGGATTTTTCTTAGATTTGGAGCCCCTAGAACAATTGTGACAGATCAAGGACCCCAATTTATGTCTAAATTTTTGTTGGCCTTTACTGATCATTTCTAGGTAAGCCATAAAAATTCATCACCCTATCACCCACAAGAAAATGGTCAAGTAGAGGTCACTAACAAGGAACTCAAGAATATCTTAACAAAAATAGTTTCATTAAGAAGAAAATACTAGGCCAGAAAATTACCTGAAGTCATTTGGGATTATAATACAACTTGGAAGTCAACCACTGGTTTCCATCCGTATGAGTTAGTTTTTAGGATGAAACCTCTTCTACCTGTTGAATTTGAACTTCAAACCCTGAGAAAAACAATGGAGTTGGGCTTAGACCTCAAACACGCCTAGGTTGAAAGAGACCTACAACTTAGTGAATTGGATGAACTTCGTTTAGATGTTGTCCACCAAATTGAGCTAGTTCAACAACAACGAAAGGTTTGGCATGATAAAAAAATAAAAGAAAGAGAGTTCCACAATGGGGATTGGGTGCTACTATTTGATTCCCAATATAAAGCTTGCCAAGGGAAACTAAGGACTCACTGGCTGGGTCCATATGAAATTTCTAAAGTATTTCCAAACAAAGTAGTGTAGCTCAAACCCATTGATGCTGACACTCAAACTCTCTTATTCAACAAACATCGATTAAGAATCTACCACAAACCTATTAACAAGGAGGAATTTATGAGAATGGTAGAAGTACAAGGAGAAATACAATGCATTGAATTATGCTATAGTAGAGCCAATGGAATATTTGGATTAATATTCAACCAGTCAAAAAAAACCTTGCATGTGTATGTATTTGTAATTACTTTAGGGCAATTCTTTTGTATTTTTATATTTTGGACTTGGATAAATTTTGTTTTTTCCTTGTAGGACTTTATTTCTAATCAAACACAAATTTTGGTGCATCTACACTGATGCTCCATAACTTGTTGCACCGATGTTGTAGAACTTATCATTTGATGAGTTCCATTCCCTAGTTTGTTCTTGAAGTTTGACACATCACTCAACAATGCTCTGGAATGTGTTAAGTCCAATGTGATTCATATTGTCCTTTCTTGCATTTTGGCTGCATCTTTCAATGATGCTCCAAAATTTTGTTGTTTTTTCTTACATTCTGGTTGCATCTTTCAGCAATTCTCTAGAATTTTGTTGTTTGTTCCTACATTCTGATGGCATCTCTTAGCGATGCTCTGGAACTTTGTTCCCGCATTCCGACGACATCTCTCAGCGATGCTCTGAAACTTTGTTCCCGCATTTTGGTGGCATCTCTTAGCGATGATTTAGAATTTGTTCCCACATTCCGGTGACATCTCTCAGTGATGCTTTGAAACTTCATTCCTACATTCTGGTGGAATCTTCTAATGATGTTCTAAAATTTATCTACTTCGCTCTGGTTGTATCTTTCAGCGATGCTCAAGAATTTTTGTTCTTTGTCTCGATCACATCTTCCAATAATGCTCCAAAATTTTGTAAATTCTCTTCCTCTCCAAATTCTCTAATAGTTCTAATGACATACACATGATCAAAATTAAATTTTTCCATCACATCTGAAATTCACGCCCTATACTACCATCTTTTTCCATAACAAATCAAAATTATTGTGACCACTTTTCATCATAATAATTACATTTATTAGCCATCCCATCTTCATCCATAATAAATTTATTACAACCCTTCGCCTTCCCGTCCGATGATACCATTACATGAACAAAGGTAAGTGACTTTCAAATTGATGATGGGACATAAGGTATGTACAAATTTTATTTAAAGTAGGTAAATTATTGTGAATAAAATTGAATAAATTGGCACATTCCACCACCCTTTCCAAACTTAGTAAATTGTGTGGATTGTACCCTCACTTGAGATGTAGCAATTCATGTTCTCTTTTCCATGCAAATTAATGATTCTAGTACAACGAAGCCAAATGCAATAATTAATTCATGTCCCATTGACAGTGTCAAAGTATGAGTGGTTGAAAATCTTTTCATTTTCTGTAATTTGCATCACAATCTTATTTAAATAGTTTTTCACCTTTTGAGCACCATGACAATCAATAGATATTCATCAGGATTGAGTATAATAGACAACATTGGTGGAGCTAAGAAAAAATTAGAGCCAACTTCCCGAGACAAGTTGTTGGCATTGGGTAATATTTCAGAACTGTTTCAAAAGATAGGGTGGCTTGAGTTTATGAAGATATTTGAAGGGCATAACGAGTAGTTGGTTAAAGAATTTACATAAAAATTCTCAGATGGAAAGTCAATAGTGTGTGGGAATAAATTCAAGGTAATCCCTTGAATCTTTCTCCTTTATCTAGCATTAGAAATGAGGGTGTAAATTTATCAGAAACTACAAATATTTCCTATAAAAAATGGTAGAGCTTTTCAATAGGGAAGGGGAACCTCAACCTCTATTAGTTGTAAATACTCAAGGAAAAAATAAAGGGTTTCAAAGAATGTCTATTCTAGAGCCATGGAAAATGACGGTTGCCTGGATAATCAAATATTTCACATGTGAAGGGTAATGCGCCATAATAGTAGGTCCCCCCTTCTAGTTATTGACTCATTTGCACCATGGCGCTGAAAACCTTGAATTCAGAGTTAATCTTCTTGCCTTTCTTAGTGATTATATTTTTAATATGATTGAAAGGTTTAAAATAAATTTTGTTCCATTGAAACATCATGGCCTCATTCATTTAATTTTTAAATATCATTTCCTGAAGAAAGGAAAACTGAAACAAAAATGGTAGAAATTTCTTCAGAAATTTGGGAACCCTGAACCCAAAAGATATTTGGAGGAAGGTGAGCATTTGGTCTAGCAACTCAAAATTTGAAAGAACCTTCTCCTTAACCTCAAAATTTTAAAAGAGCTCCTGATAGTGAGGCATCAAAAAATCCAATAAACCCTTTGGACCTTGAGGGAAGATCGAGTCCACAAAATGTATCAGAAGCTCTAGAAAAACAAGGAAATTTGGACCTAGAAAATTTAGAAGACAAGAATGTGCATCCTTATAAAAAGGGAAGGAGACCTAAAATAGAAATGCATAGACCTTCCCTTGTGAGAAGAAGTGAACTATTTTCTTCTAAGATTGGTTGTGCTACGACTTGTGATCAGCCACATATTCCTAAAAAGAAACAAAAACATAGACAACCCATGAAGCTATAGCACAATCATGTGAAAATGTGGCCCAGTCATGTGTAGAAACAACTTGGTTAGGTGAATCTAGAAAAGAAGATGTCTCACTTGACACAAGACAAGAAGAAATAAGAGAAAAAATGCCAAATTATGTACTTATTGAGGATGAGCCTTTGGAATCAATTTCTCCTTTCTACCAACCAATGGAAACATAAGGAGGTGATATGATACTATTGCATGAATGAAAGTGTTGTGGAAAGATTGTTGGTGTTGTCATTGATGTCAACTGGTGAACTGGTTATCTACTAGTTGATGTTGGTTGTATATGTCGAAGATATTGATAAAATTATAATAAAGATATGTTGCAAGTGTTTAGTGGTTGCTATGGTTTTTGGTCCAGATTTTCTCCCGTGTTGTGTGGTTCAAATATGTGATTCATGGTTGTTAATAGATGTTATATCAAGATTTTTGGTTGTTGATTCATTGTTCAGTGCAAGATGTGTTTAGAAGCTGTGAACTATGGTTTACTATGTTTCTGGTTGAGGTCTGGGTCAAATGGTGTTGATCTACATTTCTCTTTGATGAAGTCTTATGACTTGCAGTTCTAGAATTGTGATGCCCTAGTTCAATTGAAGATAATATTGGTGTTTGAAAGATTCTTGCTTAATGGTTCTATGTGTTTTATACTAGATTGGTTGACCTTGTGTGAAATACTACTTTCAAGGATGATGAAGCATGTTGGATCTTTCTGGGTCCCGTGAAATCTGTGTTTTGGGTTGCCCTCATTCTAATTCCACCTTAGGATGTTTTTATACCAACCTTATTTGAATTTGGATATGGATAGCCGACTTCGGATATATTTCAAAGTTGAAGATGGTATAAATGCAAGATGAGTTAATGATGAAGAAAAAGAGGCAAGAGTGAAGAAGAAGAGAGATAAAGTAAAAGAGAAAGTGCAATTTGATGCGACATTGATTCTATTTAGTAAGAGTGTGTGTGTGTGTGTTGTGAGTGTGAGAGATCAGTGTGAAGCTTAATGCTAATTTTTTGGATGTAGTGAGTAGAAGGCGAAATCTATCATTCATGCAAGTTGATCAAGTGACTGTGGTGGAATCCTTTGTTGCATTGGGATTGTAGTCTCTCTGTAACAAGTCTTCTTAGTCTTCTTTGTATCTATGTGGTAGTAATCCCTTCAGGTATAGCCCTGTTGGATAGTGAGTGCTTGTTCCAGATAGTGGGTCCTTATTTCAGGTAGTGAGCCTTGTTTTAGGCAGCCAGCCTTTTGTAATTGGTTTTGATATTCTCTATAGTGTGAGTTAATCCTCACCATGGTTTTTACCTTATTAGGTTTTCCATTTAAATATAGTTTTATTATGTCTATGTGTTGGATCTAAGTTTCTGCATTGGCATTTGATGATTAATCAATTAAGCAGTTTTAAGTATTAGTTCTGATGATTGAATTAAAGATTAAAATTGTGAAAAATTATTCACCCCCTCTCAGTTGTCCTATTCAACAATTGGTATAAGAGCTTGGTTCCTTGGTGAAGAGCTCAACCACTTGAGGAAGGTCCGAGATGGCTAGTAAAATGGTCTTTGATTATCCGAGGTTTGATGGAACTAATTATGGTATCTAGAAAGTATTGATGGAAGAATATCTAGAGTATTGTGGATATGATGTGGAGAAAGCTTATAATAATCCTTACACTCCTCCTGCTAATGGTCCAAGTACATCTTAATAAATTAAAGCACATGAATCAAACAATAAGGTGAATTCATCTTAAAGAATAGTTTGGTACATTTCGAGTTGATTAAGGTTTAGAAATTGAAGCTAAGAAAGTCTAGGATACTTTAGAAAGAGCACATGACGGTGATGAAAGAGTTAAAGAGGTGAAACTATCGAATTTGGACACTATTTGATCTTCTACATATGTCCAGAGAAGAAAATATTAAAGCCTATGTATAGAGATTGGACAAGATAGTGGTTGAAATGTGAGGACTTGATGCTATTATTAATGAAACAAGGATTGTAAAGAAGATTCTTAGAACTCTTCTTGATGCTTACAGTGAGAAGGTGAGTTCTATTGAGAAGACTATAGATTATAATATTTGTACTAAGGATCTATTGTTAGGATTTTAGACATCTTATGAAATGAGGAAGCCGAGTCTAAGAAATGGAGGCAAATCAAAGATTTATTTTAAAGCTACAAAAGATGAAGATCCGGATGAAGATGACTTTGATGAAGTAGAAGCTGATTTTGTAAGAAGAATGAGAAAAGGATTTGGTAAGTATGAAGGTAAGTTTCCCTTTAAATTCTTGAGTTGTGGAGAAATAGGTCATTATGTTGCAAAGTGTCTGGAAAGAGCTAAAAGAAATAAACAAATGTATATGAAAGAAAAGAAAGGAAAAATATTAACAGAGCTTATTATGCAAATAAGAATGCTAGTGTTCTTTATGAAGATTCAAAGTATGAAGATCTAGATGAAAATGAATGCTTTTTATTGGTGATTAAGGATGAACCTACTTCTACTAATTTTGAAAAATAGGTAAAGGAAAGCCCTCTGGAGAAGGAGAAGGAGAAAAATGAAGGTACGATTATCTCTGCCCTGCATGCTAAACAAGAGGAATTTTTGGGTAGTTGATAATGGTTGTTCACATCACATTACTGGTGATAAAAATAAGTTTATCAAGTTTGAGAAATATTATGGAGGGTTGGTTATGTTTGGAGATGATATTGGTGCTAAAATATGTGGTATAGGTTCACTAAGTTTTGATGGCAAGCATCATACTAATGATGTTTACTATGTTAAGGGTTTAAGGCATAATCTATTGAGCGTTGGTCAGATTTGCAAAAAAAGGATATGATCTTGTGTTTAATTATGAGAAATGTGAGATCCGAAAAGGATCCAAAACGTTGATTGCTACAAGAATGAAATCTGAAGGGAATATCTATCAACTAAGGGTGTTGATGGATGATGCTTTATGACTCAAATAAATGATAGTTGGTTAGGTCATAGGAGAATGTGTCACATGAATTTTGATAACTTGGAAAGGATTAGTGTTGTTCAGGTTGTGAGAGATTTACCAAAAATTACAAAGCCTATTAATACTATTTTCAGGAATTGTCAGTTTGGAAAGAAAGCAAGAAATAATTATAGATCAAAGGAACAATCTACTACCAAACTACTGGATTTAGTTCATACAGGTCTTTTTGGTCCTATGAGAGTGATAAGTTTTCTTACTGAAAGGTACTTTATGATTTTAATTGATGATTATTCTAGATATACATGGGTTGCATTTCTTAGAGAGAAATCAGATGCATTAGATAGATTGAAGGCATTCAAAGCAATGATTGAAAATGAAGTAAATTTGAAGATAAAATGCTTAAGATATAATAGAGGTGGAGAATTCACCTCCCATGATTTTAATATGTTTTGTGAAGTGCATGGAATACAGAGACAATTATTTACTTCGAGAAATCCTTAGTAGAATGGAGTTGTTGAAAGGAAAAATAGAATAGTTCAAGAGGCTACTAGATCAATGATTCTTGAGGCTGATTTATCAAAAGTTTACTAGAAAGAAGCTATTCATACTATTATTTATGTATTCAATCAAGTTCAAGCAAGAGAAAACAATACAAAGACTCCCTATGAGCTATGGCATGGAAGAATTCCTATAGTTAAATATTTCAAGGTATTCAGAAGCAAATGCTATATCAGAAGAGATGAGGAAACTTTGGGTAAGTTTGATGCAAGAAGTGATGAAGGAATTTTTCTTTGATATTCTACTAAAAGAAAGGCACACAAATGTTTCAATAAAATACTGAGAAAAATTATATAGAGCTTGAATGTGAAGGTTGATGAGACAATGAAACATTCTATTGACATAGATGGATATGTATCTGATGAACATGATTATGCAAGAATGGAAGAAATTATGGAAGAACAGGATAAAGATGAGAAAGATAAGCAGGATAAATAAGAAGAAGATGCTCCGGTGATGTCTCTAGGACACCAAAACGAACAAAGGAATCATTCAAAAAATCAGATTATTGGAGACAAGACAAAAGGTGTGTTAACTAGAACAAAAACTACTGCTGAAGTGAATTTGTGTTTACTTTCTAAGATTGAGCTGAAGACGGTAAGTGAAGCTTGTAAAGATTAACATTGGAAAGAAGCAATGAAGGAAGAACTTATGAAAATTGAGAAGAATTAGATGGGAATTAGTCCCAAGACCGACAAATAAAAACATCATTGGATCAAAATGGGTATTCAGAAACAAGTTGAATAAGAATGGAGAAGTTGTTAGAAAAAAAAAACAAGGCTTGTGTGTAAAGGCTACTCACAAGTAGAAGGTATAGATTTCCAGGATACTTTTTCTCTGGTAGCAAGAATGAAAGCTATAAGGATGTTCTTGGCACTTGTTGCTTATAAAGACTTTAAGGTCTATCAGATGGATGTCAAATCAACATTTTTGAATGGTGAACTAGAAGAAGAATTTTAAATGGAACAATCAGAAGGATTTTAAATAACAGGTCAGCTAGATATGGTGTGTATATTGAAGAAAGTTTTATATGGGTTGAAGCAAGATCCTAGAGCTTGATATGAAAGGTTAGATAAGTACTTGATTGAGCAAGGATTTAACAAAGGTACGAGAGACAGTAATTTGTACTTTAAGATTGAAAATGGCAGAATCTTGATTGTCGTTGTATATGTTGATGACATTATCTTTGGAGGGAATGAAAATATGTGCAAGATGTTTGCGAAAGAGATGTAGAAAGAATTTGAAATGTCTATGTTTGGAGAGATGAATTTATTTCTTGGGCTATAGATTAATAAAAAAAATTCATTTCATAGTCTAAATATGTGAGAGAGATGTTGAAGAAGTTTGGGATGGATGGTTCCAAACTAGTAAGTACTCCTATGGTAACTAGTTGCAAATTGGGTAAAGATGATAATTCACCTAAGGCTGGTCAAAGAAAGTGTAGATCTATGATTGGTGAACTATTATATTTGACTACTACTGGACCAGATATCTTGCATGTGGTTTGTCTTGTGGCTAGATTTCAAGAAGATCTGAGGGAAACACATGTTGCTGCAGTTAAAAGGATATTCAAATATTTGAATGACACTCCAAATTATGGATTGTGGTATCCTAAAGATATTGACTTTACACTTAGTGCCTATAAAAATGTAGATCAGGCTAGATGTGTAGATGACAAAAAAAGTACAAGTGGTGGTGCATTCTTTCTTGGATGTAGATTGGTGGCATGGTGAAGTAAGAAGCAAGATTCAGTCTCTTTGTCTACTGCTAAAGCTAAGTATATTGTTGTTGCATCTTGTTGTACACAAGTTCTATGGATGAAATTGACATTGAAAGATATCATAGTGCTATATGATGATCCCATTTTCATTTTATGTGATAATACAAGTGCAATTAAAATTTCTAAGAATCATGTGATGCACTCAAGGATGATGCATATATCTATCAAGTATAATTTCTTGAGAGAGAATATTATGGAGAATGAAGTAAAGCTTGAGTATGTTCCAATGACGGATTAGATTGTTGATATTTTCATGAAGGCTCTTCCTAAAGATACTTTTGAGTATCTTTGAGAGAAGTTAGGGGTTATGGCCCCTCCTTTCTTTAAATAGATGCATATGGAGATGTATCAGTCCTATGGATCTATGGGTCTATCTTTCTTATGGACTAATGTTTTTGGTGGCTACCTCTTAGGGGGATCAAGTAGTATTAGGTGTTGTCTTTATGTTTTTCATGTCAAAGGAGAGATTAATGGAAAATATTCTTTTTCCTTTTCCATTGATTTCAATGGGGGAGAGAAGAAGCATGTGAAAAGATAATAAGAAGAAGCATATAAGAGATTATCTTCTAAGGGGGAGAAAATAGAAAAATGTATTTAGAGCTAGTATGTTGTCTTTGATGGTTTTTCACATCATATTTTGCCATCAATGACAAAGGGGGAGATTGTTGTAAGAATGAAAGTGTTGTGGAAAGATTGTTGGTGTTGTCATTGATGTCAACCACTGGTCAACTAGTTATCTACTAGTTGTTATTGGATGTATATATAGAGGATATTGAGAAATTTTTAATAAAGATATGTTGCAAGTGTTCAGTGGTTGCTCCAATTTTCTTTTTCTTAATTTGCTCTTGTGGTTGTGTAGTTCAAACATGTTGTTCATGGTTGTTGACAAAGGTTATATCCATATTTTTGGTTTTTGATTTATTGTTCAGTGCAAGTTGTTTTCACTAGTTGTGAACTATGGTTTTCTATGTTTCTAGTTGAGGTTTGGGTGAAATTTTTTTGGTTTGGATTTCTCTTTGATGAAGTATTATGACTTTTTGTTCTATAATTGTGGTGCCTTGGTTCTATTTCAAAGATAATTTTGGTGTTTGGAAGATTCACGCTTAATGGTTCTATGTGTTTTACACTGGATTGGCCGACCTTGTGTGAATACTACTTTTGAGGATGACGAAGTGTGTGTTTTGGGTTGCCCTCATTCTAATTTCGCCTTAGGATGTTTTGGCGTCGACCTTATTTGAATTTGGATGTGAATAGCCAACTTTGGATATGTTTCAAAGTTGAAGATGTATAAATGCATGATGAGTTAATGCTGAAGAAAAAGAGGCAAGAGCAAAGAAGAAGAGAAATAAAAGAAAAGAGTAAGTGTAGTTTGATGTGACATTAATTATATTCAGTAAGAGTGTGTGTGTGTGTGTGTGTTGTGAGTTTGGTAGATCAGTGTGAAGCTTAATGTCGAGTTTTTGGATGTAGTGATAAAAAGGCGAACTCTATCATTCATGTAAGTTGATCAAGTGATTATGGTGGAATCCTTTATTGCATTGGGATTATAGTCTCTCTGTAACAAGTCTTCTTTGTCTTCTTTGTATCTCTATTGCAGTGAGCCCTCTAGGTTGTAGCCCTGTTGGACAGTGAGTACTTATTTCAAGCAGTGAGCCTTGTTTCAGGAAATAAGCCTTTTGTAACCAGTTTTGATATTCTCTATAGTGTGAGTTAATCCTCACCATGGTTTTTCCCTTATTGGGCTTTCCATGAAAATCTGGTGTTATTGTGTCTATTTGTTGGATCTGAGTTTCTACATTGGCATTTGATGATTAATCAGTTAAGCAATTTTAAGTATTAGTTCTGGTGATTAAATTAAAGGTTAAAATTTGTGACAACTGATTGACCCACCCCTCTCAGTTTTCCTATTCAACAAATCCACCTAAGTGAAAAAATTTCTTCCCCAATCACCAGTGATGCAAAATCAGACCCACTAGAGGTACATAATAAAGAAAATGTCATTGATGATAATGACAAAGTTTTCATTTCTCCTCTTTGCTCTAATGTACAGATTGAAAGTTTTGATAAAATAAAAATAGAATTAGGTGAGTTGAAAATATAAATTTTTCAATTAAGATTTAACCTTTAGAAAAATGAAGAACAAATAAATCAGCAGCAATAGGAAATAGATATACAAACTAAACTTTTGAAGAAAAGAGATCAAGAAATCACAGCTTTGAAAGCTCAATTGGAGCAAAAGGATAAAATTATTGGAGAGTTGCAATTTTAAGTGCAACAAAGTAATGAGAAGGGTAAATAGTATTTGGAAAGTTTGTCTGAAAAAGACAAACAAATTAAAGGTTTAACTGATAACCTAATGCAAACTCTCCAAGCATTTGAAGAAAAACAAGAAAAACAAAAAGATGAACTCAATGCATCTTTGAGTAGAACTATTGAACTAGAACAAGATTTGCAAGAAATCAAGATGAAACCAAAAATGGAATCGAAATAAGTATGGAATAAGCCAACCAAAATGGAATGGTTTCAAGTCCACATTCCCCCAATGTTGACTAAATGGATTGAAAGGTGTTATTTCTTAAGAGAAGCATGGGCAAAAAATGCTAGACTTAAGAAGAAAATAGTATTATTGAAAGAGCCATATGATAAACTGTATCAGGCTAAAATGGATGCATGCCAAATTGGAGAATTATTACTAGCCTGTAGAAAACCATTATTCCATGTTTTTAAATGAATAATTGTTAAGATGGAAGCTGTTGAGAATTTCTTGCAATCTACCTCATGATCCAGATGATGAACAGGTTTTAAAGGAATTCAAGGAAGCAATTCCTATTTAGAAAAACTTTTTGTGTGAATTCTTTGTACATAATCTATTTTTAGAAAAACACATTGATTTATTTATCAATATTTTTGTTGGAGAAGTACAACTTAGAGTATTCATGTTTACTATATAGAATCAAATTCGGTGGCAAGAGAGAACTAAAGAATATTTACAAGAAAAAAGAATTGTGGGACTTCAAATGAGATATCCTAATCAGAAACCCTTTGCTTTTAAAGTCCAATTTTGAGGGATTAAGAGCTATGAAGCTGTAGGAATCAAATATAGTGATAATCTCTAGATTTTTCTTGAGAATTTCAAAGCTCATGGGTCACAATTAATAAAGAGAGCATGGAGTGCCTGTGAGGAACGATATACTCCTCTGCCTATGTATCACAAAAGGAGGGAGGTGAACTCCCCCACTAATATGAAGTGGTCCTACAGAAGAGCTGAGGCATTAGTAGAGATATTACAACTTAAAACTAAGTGGATAGGGATTAGGTTCAAACCTCCATTACTCCTTCAGCCACCCCCTAAAATTTATATCACTATAGAGAAAAATCCTAGGGACTTATATGATTGCCAGATAAGAGTTAAGTTCAACAAGGGTTTTCTTAAAAGTCTTGGTGATTGGGATAAAGAAGCAAAGGATCCATATGATATCAGTTATAAATATGATGAATTGAATAGAAGAAGGGATGTAGAAAGGTAGAGGACTCATCAGAGAGTAGGAGGACCTGCTCAGGCTTAGAAGGGGAGGGTGATGAGGTATAAATAACCTCATGATTATAATAAGCTAAATACCCTTCTTTGTTTTTACTAATCACCTCAGCCATGCCAATTGTTTATTTTTAGGATCAATAATTGTCTACTTTTTATGGAATGATGTATACATATTTATTTCTTAAATTGATTGAAATTAGTTGACTAATGTTGATTTAATTGTATAAATTTTAATTCATTGTACAGGACTTATGCACGACTAAAGAATGGAGTGGAATTTAAGCGGACTTCAATCAGTTGAAGTTAAAGCACCGAAAGTCTAGGTGCCAAAGATTTAGGCGTGCATAGTGCAACAATTTCCTTTAAAGATTTATGTTAAAATTTATGTTTAAGACTTTATGGCTCCACTCTAAGCCTTTATTACATTTTATGCTATGAACATCAATTAGTTGGTCAGTTGTAATTTTGTTAAAGGCTTTTTCAATGGTGATCTACCGCTATTTGAAATTTAGGATTTTGTAAGTAGTATATATATGTGTAACCGCCAAAATCAATGCTATGTTGTTATGTTATGATTTGAATACTATTCAACTATGTTCTTTGTATTACACTCTTATGATATGAATAAATAAATATTTCTAGTCTCATTCTGAGTATTGGAAATACCATGAATTGATTTATTTTGAAGACGTAAAAGTATGTGTGATTTGAGCTAATCATAGGAACACTTGAGAGTTGGCCACTCGAGGGATCTCCTAGAGTAGATGCGTATTTTTATTGTTAACGTTGTTACTTTTATTTTGTACATGATAATTTAGATGAATGTTATTTTGCGTCAATCACTATCATGTGTTCCTACAGGCCATAGTTTTAAGTTTACAATCTTAAAATTATGTTTACTATGAAATTCCAGAGCACCCACTCTTGTTATTAGTTACAAGTTGTTAAGTGTATTTTCTGTCAACAGTTAGTCATTAGTTGTTAATTTCCACCATTTAAATTTTATAGTTTAAATGCAAGTATTAATTCCCAAGTAATTTACATGCTTTCTAGAATAATAATCTGAATGCTTCCTAGTTTAACAATTTCATGCTTTCTAGTTTAAACAATGTCATGCTTTCTAGTTTAGTGGATTTTTAGTTTAATTTTTGCTTACAACCATTTTAAATATTGAAAAATCTAAGAGAGATGGCCGAGACATCCCCTATTGCATACAACCTTTGAACACTACTTGTGAACGATGATCCTAGACTTGCACAATCATAAACAAACAACACAAAATTAGTCATTATACAAGTCTAAATCAACATTCCCCATAATATTCATTTGAAACATGAAGAACAAGAAATAAAAGGAAGAACACAAATGAAAGCAAATTAAATCTTATTCAAATTCTCAAACTCTTAATCCCATGGGGGAATTGGTGCTATTTTGATGTGGAAAATAACCCTTTCCCAATTCCTTGCAAGCTTGATGATCTTTGATGAAGATTGATGATCTTTGATGAAAATCCCCCATAACCTAGCTATGAAAGATGAAATGTGGATGAAAATGCTTAAGATTATGGATCCAAATGAGCATGGTAATCTTACATGGATTGTGGATGATCAAATGCAATAGAGGAAGCCTCTATTTATAACAAAGAATGATGGAGGATTGAAGAATAGGATGAGTGCAGGATTAAAGATGGACCAATGATATTGTGCCACTTGTCAAGATGCTAATGGAAGGAGGTGGAGCACATTTTGGTCAATGTGCATGATAAATGCTATTAGATTCAAATTTTAAATTTGAAAGTTGGCTTGTTGGAGGGAGATGAAGGATGAATTAAATGCCACTTGGCTCAAGGAAAAAGGACATGTAAGAGGTTTAAATGCCTTGTTGGATGTAGAAACCCTTTTGGAGGGATTTTTCAAACTTGGAGAATATTCCAACATTGATGCCTTTTTGAAGGTAATCAAAGATTTAATAAATCAATTAAAATGATATTCATAAGCAAGTTGTAAAATCTAGAGGATGTGATGGATTGGGATTAGGATTTATCAGGATTTGATTAATTTAGACATAATTTAGTTGATTTGACAATTTGATTTAGATTTTAGGATTTAAATAAATCAAAATGAGATGAAAAATGGTTTAGACTTAATTAAATAAAGTTTGATTTATTTAATTAAAGAAGGTGGTGTTAGATTAAATAAGATAAAGATTAATTTATTTAATTCAAAGGAGATGAATTTACAGATTTAATTAAATAAAGTGAATTATTTAATTAAAAGAGGGACTATAAGATTAATTAAATAAAATGATTTATTTAATTAATAGGAGATGATGACTTAATCAGAGAAATTTGATTTATTTAATTAAGAGATGAAATATGATGAATTTAATTGAATATAGATTATTCAATTAAATTGATTAGTAAAGGAGATGATTTAGGATGAAGTGGTGTTAGTGAAATCAAGATCAGGTGCATGTATATTTTATGTGTCTACACTACTTGATTGACATAATTGATATATTTTTAACTAAAGTGTTAGGAACTTACGATAGCCTATCAACACTCACTAATAATCCACAAGATTCTAGGTATGATGGTTTTTACTTGAACCTAATGGATTACTTAGATATAAATGTAGGATGTATGTACTTGACATAGTGGAGTTAAGGAATTTGGTATGGAAAGAATTACATGAAGCATCGTATTCTAGACACTCTAGAGTGACCAAAATGATGGTGGATGTGAAGCCATTATATTTTTGGAAAGGGATGAAAGGAGATGCTACTAATGTTGTGGCAAGGTGTCTTGAATATCAAAAGGTGAAATTGGAGCATCATCATCCTATAGGCTTGTTATATCCACCTGACATACAAGAGAGGAAGTGGTAAATCATAAGAATGGACTTTGTGCAAGGATTTCCTATGTCAAGAAATAAGCACAATGCCATTCTTGTGGTAGTAGATAAGCTTACCAAAGTCACACATTTTATACCCAAGAATTTAAATGATGGAGCACCTGTCATAGCAATAAATTTTGTGCAAGAAGTGTTTAGGTTGCATGGAATTCCAAAGAAAATTATCTCGGATAGGGATGCACGAGTCACTTCTAGGTTTTGGCAAACCTTGTTTTCTACACTTGGGAGTTAGTTGAATATTAGTTGAACATATCATCCAAAAACAGATGGAAAAACTGAAAGGGTGAATAAGGTTTTGGAAGACCTACTAAGAATGTATTGTATGGATCGGCAGTACAAGTAGGAAGACTCATTACCCTTAGTCAAATTTTCTTATAACAATTCTTATCATTATGCGATAAAGATGACTCCTTTTGAAGAATTATATGGTCAAAAGTTCAAACTCTTATAAGTTGGGATAGACTTGAGGATAGAGTGACTCTTGGGCCAAAAATGTTGGCTGAGATGGATGAGCAAGTTAAAATTGTGAAGCAAAAGTTGGCTAAAGCTAATGATCGTCAAAAAAGTTATGCCAATGCTAAGAGAGTGCCCTAAAAAATTTCCATAGGTTACAAAGTGTTGTTGAGAGTGAAACCTGAAAAAATCTCCATTAAATTTGGAAAGTCTTCCAAGTTATCCCCGTGTTATGTTGGACCTTTTGAGATTCTAGAGGAAGTGAATCTGGTAGCCTATCAAATAGAATTGCCACCAACTCTTTCCAAAATGCATAATGTCTTCCATGTGTCTTACCTTAAGAGTTATGTACCTGATGATAATCATGTAATTGATTGGATTGTTTTATAGGTACAAGACTCTACAATGGTAACACTCGATCTTGTCAAGGTGCTCGAAACACGTAAGCTTCGCTTGTGTAACAGGGAGGTTCTGTGGTGCAAAGTCTAGTGGGATCAGTATGTAGAAGACTCAACCACTTAAGAAGATTATGTTGAGATTCAACAAAAGTTTCCTTTTGTTTTAGATGCTTATGAGAATTCTTGAACAATATGTTGATTATTTATTGTTTTATGTTACTACATAAAATCATCGGGGATGATGATTCACAAGGGGGGAGTATGTTACACCCCAATTGTGTAATTACTATTTATTATTACTATGCAGGGTAAAATGGGAATGTAATGTGAATTTAGTGAATGGATAAATTGTGTGTGCACTTTGTTATCATTGATTTATGAATGAATGCCATATAATTTAATGTTATATGAAGGAATGCATTTATGTGATTAGATGAATATTATGTTGATATTCTAACTTCAGAGACGTAATGTGTAAATTGCATATTTTGTGAACAGTTGACTATCATGTACATGTGTTAGTGTTTGCATGTATATGTTCAATTCCTCCAGGCAGAGGGGAGCTATCACTCAGGAGAAGGTCTTGGTTGGGTAACCAGTAATGTAACTTAGCTGAGCTTACACACCACAATAGAATAATTGAGTCAGGTTATTAAGTGGGAAGATGTTAAGTTATCTTTAGTTGTTATGTTTTCTTTAGTAAATTCTAGTTTACTATTGAGTGCATTATTGGGTGATATTTATCTGATGAGATTATGATTTCCTTTTTGTTACCATGTTTGTATCGATATGTGAAATATACAAGGTATGTGTATGTGTACACAAATGCATGAAAATGATATACTAGACACACCAAGGAACACGTATATGGGGGTACATAGGTAGATGTACCTATGCACAATCATGCACAAGTTGCTTATGCGCATGGAACTATCTGATGTAACCGATGACATGCATATGTATACATATAGACATATCGCTTGTAGTCTCTTATCAACACTATGGTGATTGTGTATGATTTTGGTGTGAGAGTCAAATATGTATATTTATATATATAATGTATGTACATATATCCATATGTATATGTGCATCCATACACATGTATGGTAGCAAGTGGGCATGCCCATATGAATGTATCAATACATGTATACATATGCATACATGTACATAGAGGCATATATATGTATGTATATACAACAAATATAATAATATAACAATGCGATTACTATTTTGATGTATTCTTTTATATATCAATTATATATATATGCTTTATTGTCAAATGATAAATATAAATATATACTAACATATACATAAATATGTATATACATATATATGGTTATGTTTGTTAATATATATATATAAGTATATATATGTATACATTATATATATAAATATTTAATAGTGTTTTTTAAAGATCAACTATCTCAAGTAATGATAATCAACCAATTATAGTGCTACATGCATATGAATTTGAAGTCGATTTGTCTTCACAACTTAGTGATCGAACTTTGAGATGGTTACAACTATACTTCTTGAGCTGCATTTTATGCTCTTGTTGTCAATAAAAAAGAGAGTTTGAATCTGCAAAATTTGCAAACCTTTTAAGTCAAAAGAGAGAATAATTCGACGCCTTGGTGAGCCATGGACTAGGTCAACAAAATTTCCACAATTTTTTGCTTCAATTAAACAATTTTTAATATATGGAAAAAAATCAACGACTTTGTCTAAATCAATTTAAATGTGTGAATCAATACTCAACAAGACTTAGTTGATACTTTAGTTGATGGCACACTCTTGTTGTTGATTATTTTCTTGAGGATGAATATTTGCCACCTTTGAATCCTTTAAACTTTAGAAGTGTACTTTAAGTTTTCAATCGAATTCTATCACATGGAGAGGTTATTTGGTCTCTAATTGTTGTCAAATATGAGGGTTGATCTATTGATGTTTGAGTTGATTCTATGTTTACATATTCACCACCTTTCGAGTTGAGTTAGAGGTGTTGCTCTGCATGCTTGTTGCTTTCAAAATCATGCCTAAATTGTAGGCAATGTTGTTACCAGCTTGCTCTATAAATAGCAGCATGAGTTCATTTGTTTGGGATGCATAATTATTTATCTTCCATGTGTTATTTCTTGTGCAAAAGACTCTTCATTTTAGTGTACTTTTCTATCTGCAATATTCTATCAAAATAGTGAGGTAGAGTCTTGAGTATTAAGAGAGTTTTATTATCTTTTGAGAAGAAGTATTTGTCAACTTGAGAGTTAAGTGTTGCGAGAATTTGTTGGAGAATCAATATTGAGATATTTGTTGTTCTAAAGGTGTTGTGACTGCAGCCAATCGAAATGGAAAGCTTAAACATGTGTATGAGGATATTCTACTTTTATTTATTCTATTTTTGAATGACCTATGTCTTGATTGATTAAACTAGTATTGTTGATACTTTCACATATAGGAATAGTATTGTTTGATTTGAAAGAAAAGTGGAAACTATTTACTTTGTGTGTGCATTATTTGTAAGTACTCCATAATAGGAGAGACTATTTTTCAGGGGTATTATTATACTAGACAAGAATAGATAGGGCAATAAAGTATGTTTATCATAGGTATTGTTACTATACTAGATATGAGAAAACATAGACAAGATTAGGGAACACTCATTACTATATAATTAATTATGCTAGATGGATAGTAGGTTACTCTTGGGAATGTTATCCAGTGAAGGGAGGGAACTTGTACTTCTCTTATTGAGATGTGTTACCTTAGGTCGTGTTAAGAGATAGGTTATCCTGGGGAGTAGCTTACACATGGAGATGGATTGCCTAGGCATAGATATAATGGCCTTAAGTCAAAACGAGCTTTCTATAGTGTAAGTGAATGGTAAACCTCCACTTTAAGTATTGTGTGAGAATACTTTGGACAAAGTAGTGGGAATGTCTAAGACACCACAATAGATATTGAAATTGTTGAGATTTCACTGTCAGTTCACCGTGTCTACTTAAATGCATGAAGGGTACTACCGTAGGTTATAAATCCTAGTCATATAGGGCATCACACTAAGCTCATAATGGTATATCGTATGGGGTTACCCAACCAATACCTTTGTCAAAGGGTAGGGTCATCTATCATTGATAGATGTGCGGGGGACCACGTGTGAGTTTGTGGTTTGTGAAAAATTGCTTGAGTGATGCTTCTCCTACCTAGTAGGTGACAAAGGACCAAGGTCTTGAAAGGCAGATTCCTGGACCATCTATATCTTATGCCATGAAGCTTGAAGGAGCTATGTATGCAGTTTTGTACTTTATTGGAGTAATGTACTTTGTAAACTATTGTAATGGAATGGAAATACTTATTGTAAGTTGTATGTCATCTTTGTTCATATATTTTCAATAAAGAAAGGAATTTTTTTTATTGCAATGACTTGTTATATAGTTTATTTTACATGCATAGTAAAAACTTACAAAATTTACTTTAGTGAATGATTGGCATATTATAGATATGTCATCTTAACCTTCATTTTGTTGAGAAATAAATAGGTTATATTAAAATTGTTGATAAATTCAATCTCTATCCAAAAATGACTTCAATGGATGAGATTCAAGACTTAGATTATAGCAACATGAAAATATGAAACTTATACGCAAATCTAAAAAATTAAGTTGCCTCAATTTGGATATACCATGATTAGATCCATCTTCTTTATGTTGAAAAAAATCAACCAAGATAACTTTCTTAATAACACTATCTTGTGTGAACTTATAATAGAAATGAGACACAAACTAGCAACACAAGATCACCAACAACATAGGATTTACATGGAAAAACCCTTGCGAGAAAAAACTCCACCAAGAAGAGAGGGAAAGTATGCATTATCTTCAAATAAATGAGATTGCAATAAAATCACTTCCATTATCCTCTTTTCCTCCATCATGGCAGCACCTGTGCACCTATGAACAACCTCTTTATGCCTCCACTTGTCCTTGAACTTATAATGAAACTCTACATCCAACTGTAGCTCATAATTCTACATCCAAGATGCTAAATTTATAGACATGTGAAGACATCTTAAGCCCCAAACAAGGCCCCAAAATATCATCCTTCATTCTAATACTCCTCAACCCTTGGATTACCTCCTTAAAATTAAAAATGACATTGGTTTTGGCTCCAATAATTTCCTTCCAACTTGGGTGCCCAAACTTGAGAGATAAACATTACATTAAATGTACTAAATAATGAAATACCAAGAAACACATGTTGCCTCATTCCAAGCTCCCACTTGGAGAATCCCAATAGTCACTCATTGTTTTTTTTCCTTATCTTTTATTATTCCATTTTAGGTGTCCACATGAGGAGAAAATAATATTAAATATTTATGTACACATCTCACCTTTATCACTGCTACTAGTGGACCCATCACGCTTATGAATATATTACAAACAATGGTGAGAATTAATATTACAAAATATTTTCCCAATATACCCTAAGTTCCTAGAGACACTTTCCAAGGATGTTGGAAACATGACATATGATTTGGATTATACCTTAATCCTAACACATTTCTAGGTGCTATCTTCAAGTGAAGATAAAAAAAATTAGGTGAAGGCATCAAGAAAAATACCATAGTTCCATTGGAAAGAGAAAAATAAGTTTCAAGTTTTCAGTAGTACAAAAATCTATTCAGTGTATGAAAGGAATTTCATTAGTGGATTGAGACATGAAAACATGTGTTTTGAGTCGACCCTAGAGTTTGTGGCATTGTGGATGCAAATGGAGCATGTCATAGAATGATATTTCAAAACTACTAACAGATTATAATGACATCATATCGAATAATATGCCAAATTAGTTATCACTAGAAAGGAACATTAATCATCATATGACTTTAATTCTAGGTGAAATTTTAATATGCAAAGTTGCAAATAAAACTATGGAATAGAATGATGAGTTGAATAAGCAAGTAAAGGAGCTCTTAAACAAGGGTTTAATTAGAAAAAGTTTTTAAGTACATGTGTAATAACTATAATACTAGCACCAAAAGAAGGAGGAGAGTGGATAATGTGTACAAAATCTAAAAAACAACAAATAAGATCACAATTAAGTATATATTTTTATTACCAAGGATGGATGTTATAATAGATTGTTTAAGTAGCACAAAATTTTTTAGCAAGATTTTTTTGAAAAGTGGTTATCACTAGATCAAAATTAGAGAAAGAGGTGAATCAAGGACTATATTCAAGATAAAATAACTATATGAGTGCTTGTTTATGCCCTTTGGGCTAACTAATGTACCTAATTCTTTTATAAGATTGATGAATGAGAAATTCAAGCAATAATTGGGTAATTTTGTAATTGTGTGATAGTTTATTTGGATGATATCTTAATTTTTAGTAAGGACAAGGAGGAACGTTCAAAGCATATCAAATTAGTGTTGCAAATATTTTGAGAATATTTGTTGATTATTCTCAAGAAATGCAGTTTCATAAAGTTAGAATTGATATACTTGTGATTTCTAATATTATCTAAAAGTTTGAAAATGGATCTAGATAAAATATAATCAATAATGCAGTGGTCTACACAAAAGAGTGTTAGAGAGATAGTATCTTTATATGGGTTAGCCATTTTTACAAAAATATCATTAGAAATTTCCATTATATTTGTGCACCAGTAATTGATACTATTAGAGTGATCATCAAAAGAAAATAGAAGTGTTAGTTTGCTGAAAAAGAAGGTAATAGAACATCTAATTTTACCATTTAGAGATTTTGAGTATATATTCTAGGTTGAATGTGATGCAAATGGAATTATAATAGGAGTATTAAGTCCAGAAGGAATACTAGTGGTTAATTCCAATTATAAGTTTAATTGTGTGAGGAGGAGATATACTAGTGGTTTATTAGTAGTGTATGATCAATATTTTTTTTCCATAATCCAAGCATTTAATACATGAAGAGATTACTTGTTACTAAAAGGGTCTTTGTTGTACATAGACCATAAGAAATTGTAGTACATGAATAACCAAGGTAATTTAAATCAAAGACATGTGAGATAGGTAAAATTTATACAAATTTATATATTTGTGTTAAAGCATGGGAGTGGAAAATCAAATAAGGTTGTAGATGTATTGAGTAGGAGACAAAAATTTCTAAAAGAGTTGAGAGTGAATGTAGTAGGATTTGATGAATTGAAGCATTTTTATAAAGGTGATCATAAGTTTTTTAAGAATTGTAAGCATGTAAATAAATTATGTATGGATAGAAGTAAGTGGATTTGTTACTTAATTCAAAATGAAATATTCAAAGGTAGTCAATTGTATATTTGTAGAATATCAATGAGAGAGAATTTGATAAAAAGTGTATCAATGGCTTAGTAGGAAATTTTGGGGTAAACAAACAAGTGGTGTTAGTGGGCAAGAACTATTGTTTGATATAGTTGTAGAGATGTAGAGAAGTATGTTCAAGGTTGTGGGACTTACCAAGAAACAAAAGAAAGTAGTCCAAATGTTGGTTTATATAAACCAATACTAATTTTGAAGAAACAATAGGAAGATATTAGTATGGATTTTCTATTAGATTTTCCAATAACATAAAGAGGACATGATTCTATATTTGTGTTAATTGATATGTTTTATAAGATACCACATTTCATAGCATGTAAGAAGATAAATTACGTAATGAATGTAGTTGACTTATTTTCAAAGAAATTGTAAGAATGCACACATTGCCAAGAAGTATGACTTCAGATAGGACAAGATTTATTGGTTACATTTAGAGTACACTATGGAAGAATACAAAGATAAAGTTGAAATTTGGTTCAACATATCACCCATAGATAGATGGATAGATATAAGTGGCAAAAATTATTTTGGGTAACTTGTTGAAATTCTTGGTAGGAGAGATGATAATAAATTGGAATTATTAGTAGTACAAGTTGAGTTTGCATATAATAATTCAATGAATAGGAATATAGGAAAGACAACATTTGAGGCAACATATGGAAATAACCAAAGGAACATTTTAGATCTTAGAGATAAGGCTAAGGTAGACCATTTTGATTTTTCCTTGGCTATTTAAAATTGAGGAGCTCACTTTTATTTTCCACCAAGGGTTTGATGCTATAACATCCAAAGTGAGATAAATCTAACATCAACTAAAAACATTTTATTTTTAATGTTGTTTTGTAGTTTTTTAACAATGTTTTAACAATCATATGGTAACTACAACTTGTATTTCCCACCATAAAGGAAATAGAAAAGTTCCAAACTATTTCTTAGGAACATAAAATTTCAATCCAAAATCATCACTTCTAGTTTGTGGAAACACTTTAATCTTGTGACAATGCTTAAAAAAATTCCAATGTTATCAGGCCCAAATATTTTTATTGTATGAACTACACCAGGATTCAATACACATTATTCATTGAATTCATTCTAAAATGTTCTTGTTGACCTTTCATGGCCCATAAATAAAAAACCAATTTGAGAGATCTTATGTGGGTCATCATGCATGAAGTAAGCCTTAGAAACCCAATAAATGGCTAAGTGTTAAAGTTTTTGGAATTTCAAGGTTTTGGTTGTTTGTTTGCTTGCATACCATATCTATCACTCTTGAGTTCCTCAATTTTAATCCTTTCCATCACTTACCTAAGTGTTTCAAGTTTCAATCAATGACCTTAGCCTGTAACCTTTATCGCCTTCCTTTCTAAGATATAAGTCCTACCCTCGATCATTGAAGTCTTGATGAAATCATTCAAAGAATAAAATATCTTAAGGTTTCAAGCTATGGGGATGGGTCATCCTCCTTAACTCTTGCCTTTTCATCTTAAACCTAAGTCTTTCTTATGATCCTCGATACTTAATGTACTTTCAAATTTCAATGATCGGGTCATCCCTCTAACTTTTGTCTTGTCCTTGTTGTAGAGCGTCTTGAATTTCTAATTAACTTAGTGTTACTAGGTAGAAACACAACTCAAAGGACTTGAGAATCCTTAACTAAACAGTTCATATTTTATAAGAGGCTACATTTAATTATCAACTAGGGACTCATAAAGTTTAGACAATGTTGGCACAATATATGTGTTCATTGATTCGAGACACATCCTACATCAACGGAGTATAAAAAATTACATATGTACAAAATACTATAAAATATGGAAAATAAAATGAATTGGTAATTCACAAAATAGGGGAAATGAATATAAATGGATGCCTTCTACTATGAGTACCTAATTCTTAAGAATGTAAGTTTCAATTGTTAAATCTAAACAATAGTATCCTAACCTAACTAATTCCTCTAGAGTATGAAACCAACATGAAGCATCAAAATTTAATTAAAAACTATAGAATGGAATTCATGAATTATAACACATGCATATAACTGGAAACTACTAACTATTTAATTCAACAATACATTATTTAATCTAACAACAAGAAATGAAGTGGATTAGCAGTACCTCAAGTGGCCTTTTCTTGAGTTGTTTCTTCCATAGAAGTTTTCAAACATTCATTACTTAATCAAAAAACCATTATATCAAAATAATTCCCTTTATTGCATCTCACATAATGTTGAATTCCTACATACAATCCAATAGGATTCTACTAAATATTTTTTATTTAATAACACATATTATATTGTTGTAACCGGTAATAGATAAATAAATTAACTATTCACAATCAAATTATTAACTAGATACTATATTTCTCCTTGACAACAAGATCCAACTATATAGGCTCTATGAAGAGTTTTATTCTTCTCGAACTGAAAACAAACTCATAAAGTAACTATCCACTCTTCCTCAAAGATAGGAAGAGGACTTAGTCTCAAATAGAAAATAATAACTATAAAGAAGGAGTAGGTAAACCTATTTAGAACTCTACACCCAACAATTTAAATTCTATAATAGAGACGTGTTCTTGAGAACAATCGTGTTATGAATCAATCCTACTAAGAATAGACTCCTTCTCTTAGTTGTATTATTTGGTGAGAAAGAGTGTTAAGTGGTTACTCATGGCTGATCAATAAATGATCACCTTCATGTTGAGTGAACAAGAAAACTGAGAGGGGGGGTGAATTAGTTGTATCAAATTAAAACATCTAAACCCTCAATAGTAATCAAATTCTCAAGCATTCATTAAACCCTTATTTTGTTAAAGTGATTAATCATGAAATGCAGATAAGAGAAATTGAAACAACAACACCATACACAAGAGAACACCAAATTTATGTGGAAAACCTAATGTAATGAGGGAAAAAAAACATGGTGAGGATTAGCTCAGAATATAAGTAATTGCAAAACTAGTACAAGGGATCATTGCCAGAATAGGACATGCTATCCAATAAGGCTCACAACCAAGGCTCACTTTCACAGAAAGAAAAATAATATAGAAGAGAAATGTTATACAAAGAAAATTATCTCAATGCAACAAGGAATATGCCACAATTACTCCAACACTTTCACATCCTTGATTTAAATATTATGAGCACCTTTAGCTCACTACCTTCAAAATTCCAACACTTTGAAGTTTGCACTTCTCTACACAAATTCACACCTATACTTTTGTAATTCACACCACACTCATCACTCGCATCTATCTTAAGATATTTCAACAAAACCACTCTTATTTATATCATCCTCAACCTTGAAAAACTTCTCCAAGGCTAGAAAAACATCCTTTATATTTACAATTTCAAATTAGGTTGGCACCCAAACATTCCTACAATGGATAGGAATGAAGGCAACCCATATAAATCTATAGTTAGGACCCAAATTTTTCCTAACACACCTCAACACACTCTCATAAACTTTGAAAGGTTTCACATGTAGTGTTAACACCAGGTTGGTCATTACCCATGCTAAACAACATTAAACTATTAAGTACACGCTTCCCATTTGACCAAGATGACACACAGACCAAACAAATATATTTTACACAAACTAGAACAATCCACAAACCACCTGAGATCCAATAAAGAATTCAT
>CM021104.1:105185007-105240966 GCA_007115665.2 Sequoiadendron giganteum
CATTAGAAATCACAATAAGTTCCCAAGAGACCTATTAACAACCTCATTTTGGCCATTGGTTTGTGGATAGGATGTTGAACTGAATTGTAGATTGGTACCCAACATTTTCCACAAGGTCCTCCAAAACTAACCAATACACTTCACATCTCTATCAGACACAATGGTTAGAGGAAAACCATGAATCCTTAAAATCTCCTTAAAGAACAAACTAGCTATGTGAGATTCATCATTTGTTCTCCTACAAGCAATAAAGTGAGCCATCTTGCTAAATGTATCTACAACAACATAAATGCTATCATACCCTCTTTGTGTCTTAAGAAGACCTAAAACAAACTCCATGTTGATTGACTCCGATTAGCAGTTAAGAATTGGCAAAGTCTAGTAAAGTCTTGCATTAGAGCTTGTTCATTTGGCTCTTTGACA
Source organism: Sequoiadendron giganteum (assembly GCA_007115665.2). Classification (NCBI taxonomy): domain Eukaryota; kingdom Viridiplantae; phylum Streptophyta; class Pinopsida; order Cupressales; family Cupressaceae; genus Sequoiadendron; species Sequoiadendron giganteum. The sequence goes on from CM021104.1 coordinate 105,185,431, forward strand.
CACCACACAACTCTCCACAAGTTTTTTAACATATAAATGCATTCTACGCCAAAAATAAAACCTCTTGACCTACTCCAATGTTTTGTCATAACCAAAATATCCACTCATGTTGCCACTGTGCTTTTCTCTGATCAAATTTTCTCTCATGGAGCATTTGGGTACACACAAATGAGCACCTTTGAACAAAATATCATTTTTCAATACAAAATCTGCATACTCACTATGAAAATTGTTTTTAAACTGACTGAAAATAATATATGCATCTTTAAAATCATCATCATGCTCATACATACCTTCTAGAGATTCTTTTCCAAAACTTTGAAGTTGTACCTCTTGCAAGATCATAGACCACCTGCTCAAAGCATCAGGAACCTTGTTTTCTTGTCCCTTCTTATGCTTGATTAAAAAATTATAGGACTGTAAGTATTCCATCCACTTCATGTTCCTTTGATTCAATTTGTCTTAGGTGTTCAAGTAACTTAATGCATGGTTGTCACTAACCACAACAAACTCCTTGGGTAAGAGATAGTGTCTCCATTTCTTCAGAGACTTAACCATAGTATAAATTTCAAGATCATATGTGAAGTATTTTCTTTTTTCCTCATTGATTTTCTCACTGAAAAATGTCAGTGGCCTCCATTCTTGGATCAAAACAACACCTATGACATAACCGCTTGCATCACATTCTATTTTAAATACCTTGTTAAAATCAACAAGTGTAAGAATAGGTTGCTTCACCACTCTAGTTTGCAAGTATTCAAAGCTTCTATCAGCCTCATAAGTCCACTGAAACTAACTTTTCTTCTCGTACCCTTAATGGTATCAATAATTGGTGCACAAATATGGCTGAAATTATTGATGAATTTCCTATAGAAACTAGCCAAACCATGAAAGATTCTTACCTTTGTTGCTCCTTTAGGAGTTGGCCAACTAAGTATGACTTCAACCTTTCTGGGATCCATCTTCAAAAATCCAAGGTAGAAAAGCTCCTTCTTCGTAAACTCACACTTCTTAAGATTGATCATTAGCTTTTCCTCATTCAACTTCTTCAACACCATATTCAAGTGCTACAAATTTTCCTCCATTGTTCTACAATATGTACAAGGATATCATCCAAGTACACTACCAAAAATTTTCCTATTAAATTCTTTAGGAGCTTGTTCATTAGTCTCTTGAATGTGCTTGGGGCATTAGATAACCCAAATGGCGACACTAGCCATTCCTACAAACCCTCACTAGTCTTGAAGGCAGTCTTCCACTCATCTCCTTCCCTTATTCTAATCTGATGGTACCCACTTTTTAGCTCAATTTTTGAAAACTAACAAGCTCCCGATAATCTATCCATCAAGTCATCCATCTGGGGTATAGGGAACCTATATCTAATAGTGATCTAATTTATAGCCCTAGAATTAGTGAAAAGTATCCAATCTCCATCTTTATTACGTGCCAAGATAGTAGGCACATCACAAGGGATCAAGCTCTCCTTGATTAGCACCTTATCCAATAGCTCTTAAATTTTATTCTTGATCTCCTCATTCTGTCCAAGGGTCATCTTGTATGTTGCCTTGTTTGGTAGACTTGCCATTGGTATGAGATCTATGTTGTAGCTCACATCTCTAATAGGTTGCAAATAATTTGGCAACTCCTTCACCACTATGTCTTCATACTTGTCTAACAAGACCTGCACCTCTTTTCCAGATGTTGCTGCATTTGAGATAGGCTTACCAACTATGCCATAACAAATGTTCTCCTCTTCCAAATCTTTCAAGAACTCCTTTTCCTTCAATATCATCACACTTGGTCCTTTATGAACAACACCATTATCTTCTTGTAGAGGTGTAATAGTGTATTAAACTCCATCCTTCTCAATCACATACACATTTTTGTATCCATCATGCTTAGCCTTTCTGTCAAATTTCTAAGGCCTTCCAAGGAGTAGGTGGCACACATCAATTGGGACAACATCACAAAGGATTTTATCCTTGTAAGAACCTATGTTAAACTCCACACAAACCTGATCATTAAAAAACACTTGCTTCCCTTTGCTAAGCCATGAAATCTTATAAGGATTTGGGTGAGTATTTCTCTTCATCTTGAGCTTTTCCACCATTTCCAATGACACTATGTTATTTGTTGAACCGAAATCCACTATTACCTTGCATAATTTTCCCTAAGATTTGCATGTTTTCTAAAACAAAGCCTTTATTTGAGGGGTTTCCTTTCTGGTTGGTACCTTGAGTAATTCCTTTCTGATCATTAAAATCTCTCTTACCTTTGGTGTAGCTTCAATGGATGGTGAGTTTACACTTTCAACATCTTCCTCTTGCACTAGTTGTGCTCTTCTTTCTCCACCATGAGAACATGCATTTTTTTTATTAGGACACTTCCATGCAGGATGTCAATACTAATTGCAACTATAGCTCCATCCAGAGAAGGTATTAGACCCTCTTCCTTGGTCATTGAACCTGCCTTTTCTATTTGGTCTTCTCCTTCTAAAACTTCCCCTTGATTCACCATTTGTTTCCTTATTTTCACTTTGTTCTCCTTGGTCTCTTTGTTCTCCTCTTCCATTAGAGATTCCTCATCCCATAAAGTTCATTGCTCTACCTCTTGACTATTTTTCTTGTCTCCTTTTTATCTTGTTGTCTACCTTAGTGGCCATTTGAAAGTACTCCTCTACTGTCCTAGGCGTAGTGAGACTTATCTCATCTTGAATATTGAATCTCAGACCGTTCAAGTACCTTGCTAATTTATAGATTTCATTCTTAAAATGTTCAAACCTTATAGTCAGCTTGTGAAACTCCTCAGTATATGCTGCCACATCTAAATTTTTTTGTCTCAAGTTTTGTAGTTTCCTAAACACTTCAATCTCATTATTTTTTGGTAAGAATTGGCAATTCACTTTAGCCACCATATTATCCCATGAAAAAATATTTTTCTTACCATTCTTTACCCTCTCCTCTTGAATGTAATTCCACCATGTCAATGCTAGTCCCTTCAATTTGGTTTTGGAAAACTTGACCTTCCTATCCTCTTCCACCTCTTTGTATTCAAAATAGTTGTCTAAGGCATCTATCCATTAAATAACCTCTTCACCACTCATCTTACCACCATAAATTGGTAGATCCATTTTCATCTCATGAGAATCTCCCTTTGCAGCCTCGAGAACTCTCATAAGCTTCTTATCTTTTGGATCCAACTCTTCTTCTGGATCTTGAACGAGGTTCTCATTCTCCCCTTCTTTCTCATCTTCAGGGTCACTCTCATATGCAATACCCTTTCCTCTCTTCTCTCTAACTTACAATGCTTCCATCCTATCCAACATAGCTTCTTGAGACTATCTTAGGGCCTTAATCTCCCTACCAACAACTAGACAACCTTTCCAAGGAATTTTGAATGCTTTACCTAGTAATTCCTTTGCTTCAACACTACACTTTTCCCAACTGATTAAGAGCCTAATCTATGATACCACTTGATGAAAAACAGGGGTGGATTAAGCTTGAGGATATCTAAAGAACCAAGAATCAACCATTTATCTACTTCTTAGACCCCCACATGTGTGATTTAAAATACTTAGCATTCCAATCTTAGTAAGTCTCCTAATAGACATAATTTGAAATATCGTTTAGAGAAGGTTATCTCTCATAGAGATCCAGACCTTTTAAAATACCCATTTGGGCATACATTAACATATCTCAAACAAGGTGTAGGGTGTTTTCGAAAAAAGAGCTCAAAACAGGACAGCTACGCTGTGGAATAGACCTTTTAGGCCACAGGTTTACAAAGGAAGTATGTCAAACACTTCTGAGCCTAGACCTCAAAACTCATCACCTATCAAAAATGCACAAAATATTTGGGTTTTATCAACCTTTCACTCCTCCAACTTTATGTCCTACTTCTTAGCTACCTAACTAGCCTAACACATGAAGATGTTAGGCTAGAGTCATGATAAAACCTCCAAGAAACTCCATCCCCTGCTCCCTAAATCTACAAGACTCATAAAAAACTCCTAATAATACCAGTCCACCATTCCCAACTATCATACATCAATGGAATGGATCTAACACTCATATTTTAACATAAAACCGATGAAAAGAGATCATAAATGATAGAAAATAAATTTAATACCAAACACCAACACTTAACATGAATTTTAGAACATGACAGTACTATACGAGCTGTATAGAGAATCAAAAACAAGGATTTTGCACTAAAAACTAAGAATCAGAGCTTCCTTCTTCACCTTTTCTATTTTCAAGATTACAAAAATTGAATGCCTTGAGGTCCTTGACATGGAAACATGACATGCAAACACTAAATCAATACTTAAAAAGGAAAGATCCAGGAAATGAATGACCACTAACCAAACATGCATAAGTGACAAGTTGGAAAAAACAACTTTTTGTAAGTTATACCCAAATATTGAATAAATGCCTAAACTGACTGCAAGATGAATCTAACATGCCACATAGGTCTCATTGAAACTTATTCCAATGATTACAATATGATGAATTAAAATCTAACTCTAACATCTATTATGCATCCTAAGACTAAAATGACAAGGTTTCCCAACAACAAACTTATTGATATAAGACACTGCCATCCCATGCAATTAGCAAGCTCCACCCCTTACATAAATAGAACCGGGTTGTTTGTTTCACAAAGCTTCAAGAATATCAGGGAAAAAGGAATATCATGAAACATATTGATGCAAGATTCAAGCTATATTCTTCATTAATAAATATTGAAGAGAAATAGAGAAATTGTATAAGAGGTGTTAGTATAACAATTATTTTTTACAAGTCGCCTTGCGTGGGTATTTTGCATAAATGATTTGTGTATAATATTTAATGCCAATCAATGTAGGTTTAAGTTACAATTAAACTTGTGGCATTATACGTATTTTCCAGAGATTGTTACATCATATAATTGTTGTCATAGCCTAAAGAAAATAAGTATTGTCATAAAGAACTAGGTTTACATAATTGATTTTGCAAGTTGAAAAGATATTTGTATAAGTGTGGAGAAAAAAATTAGTTTGGTGGATTTACGTGTTATTCTAATAGCTCTTTTATCTATTCAACTTTATATTTTTAATTTTAGCAAAAATTAATATCATGAAAGACATTGGTACAAGACAACAAGCGAAATTGGAAAAGAGCTATTAGGAAAACACCTAAGAATCACAAGAAAATGACAGATGTTCTAAAACCCAAATTAAATAGAAGTTTAAACTATGGATACCAAAAGAGGTAAACTATAGTAATGAATGGTTTTTTATGTGGAACTGAAAAAAATAATATGGTGAAGAGCAATTTGTTGTAGGGAAGTTGGAATGGATGATGAACAAATTATATAAGGGAACATATTGATATAAGACACTGCCATCCCGTGTAATTAGCAAGCTCCACCCCTTACATAAATAGACCTGGACAGTTTGTTTCATCGAGCTTCAAGTGGATTAGGAAAAAAGAATACTATGAAACATATTGATAAAGGATTTGAGTTATGTTCTTTGTTAATGAATATTGAATACAAATAGAGAAATTGTATAAGAGTTGTTAGAATAACAATTATTTGCTACATGTCATTTTGCATGGGTATTTCGCATAAATGATTTGTCTATAATATCTAATGCAAAGAAATGTAGCTCAAATTTACAACTAAGCCTATGGTGTTATACACATTTTTTGGAGATTTTTGCATCATATAATTGTTCTCATGGCCTAAAGAAAATAGGTATCATCATAAAGAATTGTGTTTAAATAACTGATTTGGAAAGTTGAAAAGATAGTTGTATAAGCGTGGCGAAAAAAATAGTTTGGTGGCTCTTAAGTGTTATTCCAATAGCTCTTTTATCTATTCATCTTTATATTTATAGCCGATAGGCTATTTGTTTGAAATTTCCAATAGGATTTTCATGATCCTAGGTGTGAATAGGATTTTTTGTCTAATAGCTCTTTTACAATTTCTCTCTTTGTCTATAATATTTAGTGCCAAGCAATTTAGCTCGATATAGAAATAGGTAAATTGTAAAAGAACTATTAGGAATATACATAAGAACCACATGAAAATAACATATGATAAAAAAAATTAAACTTTAAAATATGGAGTATAGAAAAGGAAAACTAGGATAATGAACAACTTCCTATGGGGAACTGAGGAAAAAAATATCATGAAGGACACTTTGTTATCAAAAAATTCAAACAATTTAAGAAAAATAAAATCATGAAACATATTGATAAAAGACATATAACATGTTTCATATTTTAAAAAATACATAGAGGGAGAAATATATATCCATATATACTGACCAAGACCACTGTGGGTAATTTGAGAATGCAATAGAAATTTATATATGAATATTTATATCAAGATAGTTGTGTATGCTATATTTATTTGAATTTAGGTAGACTTTCATTTAAAAAGAGTTAAAAATAAAATACGTAAGTAGTATTTAGCTTTTGAGATAATTGCTAGAATATAGCCATAACATTAAATGATATAGCATTGAGATGTTGTTAATAACAAATAATTTAATGGTGCAGTATGTTCAACATGGTCATAAGAGATCTATAAAGTTGATTGAAATTTGGTACTGAATGTCCCTATTGAAACAAAATACATTGAAAAACACTTAAAACAATGTTGATTGCATTTCCTTGGACCCACCATCTTGATTGCCATTGTCTAGCACTACGAGTAATCATCTCCCATTCCTCTTTTGTGCTTAAAGGTGGCCAGGAGTCCCCCTTTGGCACATATATTTTAATAAGCTCTACAGTTAAAAAAATGTTGGTTTGAATAACTTTTTCTCTTTTCTTGTCGTTCATTTTACACACTACACAGATCTCACATAATGCCCATTATGTGCATCTTTGGCGTAATAGCCATTAACATAGGAGAAATTGCAATTTAATAGATCCTCCCATTAAAATTTATGAGGACAACAAACATCCATACTAGATGTAAGTAGTATTTAGCTTTTGAGAAAATTACTACAATACAACCATAGCATTAAATTATATAGCATTGAGATGTTAATAACAGAGAATTTAATGGTGCAGTATGTTCAACATGTTCATAAGAAATATATAAAGTTGATGGCAGTTTGGCAGTGAATGTCCCTATTCAAATTGAATACATTCAAAACCACAAAAAATAATTTTGATTGCATTTTCTTGGACCCGCCATCTTGATTGCCATTGTCTAGCACCACAAGCAATCATTTCCCATTCCACTTTTTTTTTCAAAGGTGGAAAGGAGTCTCCCTTTCCAGCATATATATTTTAATACACCCTAAAGTTAAAAGCATGTTGCTGGTTTGGATAAATTTTTCTCTTTTCTCATTGTTCATTTTGCATGCTATGTAGCTCTCACATAATGCCCATTATGTGCATCTTTGGCATAATAGCTAGTAACATAGGAGCAATTGCAATTTAATAGCTCCCCCCCTTCAAATTTATGAGTACAACAATAATCCAAACTAGATTTTCCCTCTATTGACTGGCTAAGAAGGCTAAAAATTCGAACCTTTTGTTCCCTATATAGTACAATGCCTTACTTTAGAGTAGACAATATCCTATAGGAAAAAAAATGTTGGAATTTATACCCTTCCTAAACAATCAATTTATGGAAAATCTAATTTGGATGTTTGCTCTCTTCATAAATTTCAAGGGGAGAAGTTACTTAGTGAGGAAAAAGTATGGTATACACATCTATTTAGATATAGCAGTGTGTATATAAATATATATATATATATGCATGTGCATATGGATATATATATCTGGTTTTATGTGTGTGTTTATAAATGTTCAAACAAAGGGGAAATGAAATGCATATATATACTTAATAATTTATATTCTTATTTTTGTATAGCCTATTGTTTCTATAAGAAAGGATGAAAGGACCAGCTAGCAACATATACAAATATCTGCATATAATTATATATGTAGAAATATAGTAAAATAATAAAAACCTCCATGGATACATATACAAGTAACCTCAAAGATAAATAGATACATATAGTCGTATATACATATGCATTTATCATTTTTATTCTTGTTGATGTATCCCTTGGTGTTTCAATAGTATTAAAAGTGCATTTATATTCTTGTTCTTGTATCCTATGTTGTTTGAACAGTATTAGAAGTGGAATGGTTATAGATTGATATTTCTAAGTTCTCTACCAATTACCATTGGGATGTTGCAATACATTAATGTTTTATTTTCATTGTGAAATAGAGTTGTCAATTAGTCAACTCAAACTGTAACATTTTGTCCCTGCAAAAAAGTCCTTAGAACTATGTCTATAGAAGTGGACTTTGTGGATGGGTCTCTAGACACCCCCAATGTTTCCATTGCAGAGTTTGCCTCTAAGGGCATTGACAATCGACCTTCATATCCTTATTTTGTAAGTATAAATTTCCTTTTTCATATACCTATTATAAATTTGGTGTCATTGTTTCGATTTTTACTTCGCTTTAATGTGTATACACACATGGATGAACCTGGAAAAGCATATAGATATGCAAGGAGATACACATTGATATTTTCCAGCATACAAAAACATCCCTTTCATGTATATGTATATGTATATGTGTATGTGTATATGTATATGTATATGTATGTGTTTGTATATGTATATATGTATATGTATATGTATGTGTTTGTATGTGCATATGTATATGTGGAATCTAAATGGTAAGTGTTTAATCATGCAAGGTTTATTGCATCCTATCGTTGTTGTACGATGTCAGAGGTCAAACTAAATGTGATATTCAATATTGCAGTGTGGGTAAGTACATACTTTGATTAAGTTGTATTGTCAAAAGACTACACTATAATAGATCAGATATGAAGACAATAGATTTTCACCTACTTTTTTATTGTGTGATGCGTTATGCAACTCAATGAAATTCCATGTTGATGTTTCATAATGTACTTGGTTAGAGGTTTTTCTAGAGCCTGTGAGCCTCTACGGGGCACAAAAAAATGGTGTGGAGGATACCGAGCATGGGTTGTGTGGTTTTGGTTTTAATGCCATTTATTTGTTCTTGTGTAAATAGATGCCTACACAAATTCTTATATACACTTGGCTTCCACAAACATAACTTTCAACTAGTTGTGTACATCCAATATTGTATTGTTCTAAATGGGGGATGTAACAATTGTGAAATAGTGGAAATGGTTAACACAAAAGTCTATAAAATCCTTCTATATATATTTTTATATATTCCAATGTTCAAATTATGCTATTTGTTTTATGATCATCCATAGATATACATTTATATACAGATGGATACACTTATATATTTTATTACATGTTTATATGTAATTACTATTTTAAATATATCTATGGTTATACATGTATATTCATATATGCTAATATGGTTGAGGTTGTCTGTATACTCCTAGGTTGTGCGAGTACATTCAAGTTCCACAACCTGATCAATTGTCAATTTTAAAAAGGTTGTAAAATACCAATGAAACCATTTGTCTATACCCAACATAGAGATGAAATTTTTGGGAAGTGCCATAAAAAATACATCCAATAAAGGCTAACTGCATCAAGCACAAGTGAAAGTCTACCTGCTAACAATCTTCCCTCGTAGTTGCATTTGTCAAATATGTAGGGGAAGCTACATAGGGATGCTCACTCGTATTTTGGGGTCAACCAAGACATATTTAAGATTCTATTTTGATAAAGGAACGCACCACTTTAGCTATTGCCAATAGAATGGACCAACGCCCACAACCATCGTTGCTAAAAATGCTAATTAAGATTGCTATGTTAATAAACACAATGTCATGGATGCACTTAAATAAAAAATTCAATATGAAAAATACTACAATGATGTTGAGATTGATGTTGAGGCTATTAATATGTTACCTGACGTTGTTGTTGTTGTCTCCAATTTCTGGCATACAATAGAGAAATTTTTTTATGAAGAGATGATGCCATCAACCAACTCAAAAAATGTTGCTCAAGATGAAAATGGCTCTTCAAAATTTTCATCATTTAGCCCTTCCTTGTCAAATTCTATACGAGAGCTCCAAGCAATCAAACAAGTATTATAGATTAAAAAAAAAGAGAAGAATATTTTGTGTTGGACTAAAATTATCTCTTCTCCTATTAATGAATACAACATTGAATGTTTATTTACAATGGTGTTTCGAACATTGTCTCCCACTGGAGAAGCACTTCCCCTCCAACAAAGGAATGCTCAAATTCACTTGCATGAATATTCCCTCCACTTAATGAGATATTTTGATCACAAATTTTGCAAACATGTCAGGTTTGGTTATTTCCTCTACAACTTGATAATTATGAGACATCGCAACCAACTAACTGTTTTTGTCTTTTTTAGAGTGTATTTGGAAGACAAAATCCCAAATTTTGTGTCCGCATTACATGAACATCTTCAAGCTTCTCCTAATGGCCATGATAGATGAGTAGTTGATTTGTTTTGGGGCTTCATTGTGTGTTACCCATTCTTTTCAGAACTCTTGTTAGGCACAACTATCTACAATGATTGAAAAAATTAGCATACCTACCCTTTTTTTCACTTTGAGCTATGTAGACACAAAATAGGATAATCTAGAAAAAAATTCTCTTTTGTGGCTCATTTGGTGATGGAGACTTCAATAAAGACACTAATAGATAGTGTTGTTTAGAATCCACATATAACATCTTTATATTTGCATCATAGATTCTCAATTTTTCATGAAGAGGTGATTGAAAATATTTTGCATGGAAAAGATTATTGGTATAGATATGAATGGAAACATCATGGCTCTACACATGTGCATGGTTTTTAATGGCTTCCAGAAGCCCCCAACATGGAAACTCTAGATTGGTTCAATCATTATGATGTTACCATGACAATGAAATTTTTTGATAGATATGTTTCATCTTGGAATCGATGTTGCCTTGCAAAAAGATTTCTTAGAATGTATCATTGTTTTGAAGAAAATTTCTGCTTCTTTCCACAATCCAAATTCTTTCCAGTGATCCAATCATAGATTATGAAGAGCTGCTAAATACAGTTCAAAGTCACACAAAATGCTTTGAATATACTTGTTTACAGGAAAAAGGAGAGAAATTATAATGTCGGTATGAATCAAATTGGAAACAAAAACTTACCTCTACATTGACATCTGATGTCGAGTCTAACAAATCATACAAGCTAGCAAGAAATGATGATCACATAAATATTCTTAGCCCACCCATGCTGCCAATCTGGCATGACAATGTTGACTTCCCACTAGTTGTTTCTAGGCAAATTATTTTAAATTATATTTCTAAATATGCAGCTAAATCTGAGAAGAAATCAAAAACTTATCTTGATATGTTGAAAAGACCTGCAAATACAAATATAGTTGAGGATAGAGCACTACTTGCATATCAAAAATTCATGATGAATATTCTTGTGGAGTGTGACATATCTACATAGGAGACGTGCCATATGCAAGGATAAATTTAAGAAACCTCCCCCTCAGCCAAGGTGTAAAATCCTGGCGAATATTTCCTTATATTTGAAAACAAAATATAAAAAAATTGGCAAATCTATGCACATTATTAAAAAAGTTTGTAAAATCTTGGAAAATCCTAATGAATAATTGGTAAAAATAATAATCATAGTGGCCAATCCTAGTGAATATTTACTAAAAATATTAATGAAAATTGTGAATCTCTCCTTTAAATTTTTGCATAGTTGGTCGACAGGATTCCTCCATATTTTTTTTGTTTTTTGTAATATTGAAGTAGGGGCCCGGGGGTGGCAATCGCCAGCGGGGTCAATGAGCAGCACCCCTTGTGGGGGTCAAGGGGGAAAATTCGCCTTCTGGGGGTTGAGGGGGCAATGCCCCCGTTGCGGGGTCCAGGGATAGCGGCCCAAAACGAATTTTGGGCCTCAACAATCCTTTTAAAAGGCATGTGTGTATTAGGCCGCAGAATCAACCTGTAGTCGTTGGATTAAAAAGTTAAGCAATGATTTGATGGCAATAAATAAAATCCCTATTCAAGGCTAAAATATCCATAAAATTAAATGGTCATTTATTATTGTGGTGATATTTCCCTAAAATCAATGGTAGGAGTATAATATTACTGGTGAATATAATCGATATTTGTGACTATAGTATCAATTGTTGGTGAATCATTTTCAATGACCTGTCATTTAAAATATAATACATAGGCGAATTAATCAAGAGGATTTTATTTTTTTGTAAAAACCTAGCGATTCAACATCGTTTTTAGCTTGTACTATTCTCCATTTCTCGAGGTCCCAATTTCAATAATTCGCCAATTGACAAAAATTCACCACTAAATTTTTCCCTAGCCATATGTTACAAAAATTTCCTCTTCTCACTTCAAGCCCATAATATGTTCATTTAAATGTTGGCAAGAAGGAATGGTTCCATATTAATAAAGATGATGTTGATGAAGACCTACCAACAAATTATATTCACTATTATATGGAAAGGCCTCCAGCGCTAGGGGGTGTATCCCTAATTGACTTGGTGCGCTTATATACACATTTAGAGTGACACAAAAATTCCAAATGGAAACCGAGACAATAGCCTACAATTGTCCATGTGTACCCATTTTTCAAGGATATTCTCGTTGAAGATACAAAAATATTTGAGATATTTTTTTCTACTAAACTTATGTTATACAAACCTTTCCAAAACATACATACAAATATAGGTCTTTTCAAACAAGAGATCATACAAAATTGGAAAGTTTTAATTTAAACAACAGGTTATCATTCTTGGCATGTTACTAGAATTCCACTTGCATCCACGATTGAAGAAGAACATGATAGTGATACTAATGATTTGAACCATTGACCTTCTATGGATGAATATCAATGGGAAGTTTTCTCTTGGCTTGGTACAACTACTAAATTTAGTATAAATCAGCTCCAATTGTTGGGTAGGTGAGACTTTGATATGAACCATTCATGTAGTACAAACCATGTGCCTGAACAACTTCATAATATTGCTTTTCAGTTCATCCCATCAGCCAAGGCATGACATGAGAAAACTATGATACAATTTTTTCGTGTAAATGCATCATCCAATCAGCTTTCACCAAAACAACAATTGGCTCTTCAAATCATCTAGTCCCATCGCATGCAACCTTCCCCCAAAGGTCCTCTTCGCATGATCATTCAAGGGACAAATGGCACTGGAAAATCCTTTTTGATAAATTGTATTACACAACAAATAAACACATCTACTACTAGATCCAATAGCTCATTACTCACATTGGACCCCATAGGTGTTGCTGCATACAACATATGTGCCTCCATAATCCATACAACCCTTTGAATTGCCATACAGGATATGAATCCTTTGCAATTTCAGACACTGACAATATTCCAAGAATAATTTAAATATATTCAATATATTTTGATAGATGAAATGAGTTTTCTAGGCCTGAAGTTCCTAAAAATAGCTAGTAGATTGCACCAAGTATTCCCCGATAAACATACGGATCCTTTTGGTGGTGTTTCTATCATCCTTTTTAGTGATCTTTCCTAGTTTCCACCTATCATGGATACCCCTATTTATGCTTCACACTCATCGACTGTAGCCTTATGGAATACTTTCATAGTCTCAATCACATTGGACATGATTTTCCATCAAAAAGGAGATAACCCTTCCTAACAAAAGTTTCAAGAAATCCTTCTCCATATAAGAAATGGCAAGGCTCTCCATGATGACTGGGAAGAGATTATGAGACAAACAAATAAAATAATCTCAACCACAAAAAGAGAACAATTTGTTTTTGCTAGATATTTGTTTTCCACAAATGACTTAGTCGTATTCTACAACAAAAAAATGATCAAACTGTTAAAAATTCCTATAGCCATTAACATTACTTGAGTAGCACAAAAATAGACATATAATCATGAAGATGATGACCAACTTCTCCCAGAACTAGTACTTTGTGTTGGTGAACAAGCGATGCTAACAAGAAATTTGTGGATTCAGGTTGGCCTAGTCAATGGATCCCTTGGTCTTGTTACAACTATTATGTATAATGCACATTGTAAATCGCCAGATCCACCTGACTATGTTGTTTTTTTCTTCCAAAATTACATTGGCCCACCATGGGACCCAAAAAACTTGAGAGACATCCCCATCCTAGCCATAACTCGGGGTAGTAAAACAAAAATTCCACTCACCATGGCATGGGGAATCACAATACATAAAGCACAAGGCTTAACATTAGATAGAGCAATGATAAACATAGGCAGCAAAGAGAGGCAAGGGTTTAATTTTACAACTATCTCTTGTGTTAAATCAATTGAAAGATTATGCATTGATCCAAAATTCTCATTGGAAAGATAGTCTAGACTTAGCAATGAAAAATACAATGCTCGACACCACATCAAAGAGATGTGTTTGGAACAAATACAGCCCCTACCAAACTCTTCCGCCCCCATCTCATCCTCCGGCTTATACAAAAGGCTCTAGAACAATTATTCTCATATTTGGTCCAGATTGTATACCATTCTCTTTTCAAGGATTTCTAAGTTAAATTTTACAAAAGCATACCATGTAATAATTTGTGCAAAATGGGTATAATGCCAAAGATGGACAATGATACTAGTTAGGCACCAATAAGCAGAGGAAAAAATTTGTACAAGCTAGTGCCATTTTTTTATCATTCCATTCTATTAAATTATATATTTGACTATTCCACAAAATTTTCCAACAATATTCTGTTGTATTGAACACTGATTGGTTCTAAATTATGCACCTATGCTCTATTTCCCATTTTGTGTGCCTATATACTATGTGTTTGACTGCCATATTAAATTTCCCCCATTTATTCAATTCTTTTCATCCTTCTTAGTTTTACACATTAAATATAATTCTCTTCATGTTTACTATCTTTTGTACCTTCAGGAATACAACTTTTTTTAAATTCAATATGCAAATATGCACCCATAAATATTAATCTGCTAACTTCTCATTTTAACATTTATTTGTGTCATAATTTTTGTATATGGAATTCAAAAGAATACAATCTTATGTATATTCCACCTATACATGTTTGTTCAAGTGTTTTTAGATTCCATGATGTCAATTCTTTATCAGGATACCTACAATTCTCTTTCAACCAATTTTAACATGCAGTACTCTAAACAAATAGTTGCAGCTATTATAAATTGATACATATGCAAATACAAACAACTTCAAGTGTCAAAGATGCATAGAGATTGAAACCAACAATAAGTAGAGCCCAAAATTTCTATAAGTCAATAAAATGTTTTGAACATTCCAGTATATTAAACTATATATGCACATGTTGTAGAAACATTCTAAGAAAAAAATATGTTCCATTTGACTAATAAGTTTAAAATTTTGCAACCATGTTGTGTTTTCTATTTTCTCTTCCTATATACGGGTGAGTTTTGACATTTTTACTTCATGCTTTTAATCCATAGATTCTTATGTCTTCTTGTTAGCTTTTCTATTAGCTTTATTCGATTCAAATAGCTACAAATGTTGATCTACAAATTTTTCTTTTTCATCATTTCACTGTTTCACTCTTCGTATATATTACACATAAATATATAGTGTATCTAAATTTTATTTTTTTTCTCATTTATGGTAAAAATCCATGCTATTTGTGACGGGTTGATCGAGCCTATTTACAATGATGATGGAGCTTGTTGACCACGTGGTTTGGCGGTTGTGAAACTAGTTGCCTTGTTCAATGGAAGTAAAATGCTGGCTTTTTGTACTTGTGGGGGTTGAATTATATTGAAATTATTGCTTGATTCCATGGAAGGGAGTACATGATATGGGTATGTGCAAGATCATGATGGGCCAAAAAGTGGCAATATGTAAGTGATATGATGGCCCATGTGGCTGACGACATTTTTTTTACCCAAAATTGATGAAATGAAAAGGGTTTTTAAAGGAGATTATTATATTTCCACCAATATCAATAATGCTTTACTTTGAATTTAATAAAAAATTATTATTCATTTTCTATTTAAATTATGATAAAAGCCCTGATTGATAGGTTGATTGAAAAACATCTATAGCTTCCCAACGGTATCACATTTTTTCAATCCAAAACATGCGTCACATTCTATGATTTTCATACTATAGGATTAAAATAATAATAATTTAATTTCATAAAGTTTTTACCTAGTTAAGGTTGTCAAACATACGATTTTTAATATTTTTTAAAAGTTGTATTATAAAATTCATAATTAATTATTTACCTGGAAACAAATTACAAAAAAATATGCATCACATTAGGACATGAGTCCTCTACTTATATCTAAAATATTATAAAAAAATTCTATCATTTTATTGTGATAAGGGTAGTTAGATAGACACCTACTTCTTATTTTTCCTTGAAATTTAAGTACTACTACGTTGAAATTTCAAATTTTCACCAAATAGATAATTTAAAAAAAAAAAAAAAGCCTAGTAGTTTAGAAACTACATTCAATTTTCTATAGATTATATTCTAACATATTTTTGAAATAATATAGATAACTTATTCAAATTTGTACGTCAATTTTCCTAGCTCTGATTTTCTAAATTTTTATTGCCACTTAAGGACCTATTTTTTCCATGTTGATCCTGCAGATACCCATATTCATTCTTCTAATATGAGGATGTCTATTGTTTTTCTTCTGTTGTGAAATGACACACGTTGGTGTTGGTTTGATAGAAGGCTACTAAACAAGGCTGCCATCCACCTCCATTAGATAACAGATTTCACATCCTCCCAGCTACTCTAGTCTACAATGTACACTGTTTCAACTTGTACTCCTTGTGTAAGTAATTTTGCAATGCCTTTTTCTTGTTCCATATACATCTAACCACACACATATATTTTAATATATTAAAATAAAAGGTTGGGCTCAATGCAAACATAGATGAAGAATGAGATATGAAGCCCATGTGTCAAATAATTGGTACCTGAAAGGTGACCATAGTTGTAAGCGTAAGCAATATTTGTTTTATAGATTTATATTTTCATGAGTAATACATTCAACCCTTTTCTTCCTCCATGGATACATAGCCTCTATATATTTGTTTCTATATATATACATTCATTCATGTATTCTTCCATGAACTTCACTACAATAAATATAGTCTATTGTACACATTACATTTGTCCATGTTCGTATAGTTTCCTTTCCAGCCAATCTAAAAAATTAACTAGATGCTCCGAGAAATTCTAGCCATGACTACTCTGATGGAAACCCCGGTATAAAATTCAAACAAATAGTCGATAGGTAAATTCCAATTGTTACATAGATTGCTTGTTTTGTATTACTATGCTTCATGATATTCTCTTTCTCTCTTCTATTTCAAGCTTCTTGTAACAAGGTCTTTATTGTTGTAGTTTACTTGTTCTATTCTTCATCAAACATAAGATTGACCTGTACCTTTTGACTAGTTGCTATTTTTCTTTGACCCATGTATGATCCCTATCCTCTGGCTATTGTTTGGTGTTATCTCTATTCATCCTTAGTGCTATATGCATTTTGGACAAAATAAGCTCTATATAAGAAAGTCTCCATATATATGGTTTACAACTTCTACTCTCCATATGTTAAACTTTCATTTAAAATTTGTTTTAGATGATCTTCCATTTGAGATATTATAAAATAGTTGTTACAAAAACACTTGAGAATCATAGGTAAATGACATATGGTCCAAAAAAACATCAAATACAACCTTTCAAGAGATGTAGAGAAACATACACATTCCAAAAAAATTGAAAATAGGTGAATGTTTCCTATTGATATCCCATTTACATGTGATTCTAAAGTGTTATTCTAATAAATATTGCAACTGTTACAAATATTTCTTTTCTTGTACCAATATGTTTCATGATACTCTTTTTCCCTCAATTGTTTCAAGCTCCTTATAACAAACTGTTAATTGTCGTGGTTATTTGGTTTGGAGGGAACATTTTATATGTGTTATATCAATATGTTCCATGATATTTATTTCCCATCATCTATTTGAAGTCCCCCATGACAAACTATTGTTCATGGAACTCTTCTTTTCAAATCCCCATAACAAACTGTTCATTCTCATAGTTGGTCTCTTTTATGTTGCATATTTTAAAATTCTATTTAATGTTGCTTTTCTCTATAATATTTAGCACCAAATAAGTGTCAATCTAATACCTATTATATAAGTGGAAAGACACTTAGTAATCATAGGAAAATCACAGTTGGTCAGAAATCCACATTAAATAGACTTTAACACCATGGAGAATAGAAAAAGTGACCTACAATAATCAATAGTTTGCTATAGGAAAGTGGATATTGATACAACACAAGAAATCTATGTAACAGTTAGCTCCTCAATTTAAAATTTGAGCTACATAATTTGGCACTGAATATTATACACAAAATAGAGGAATTGTAAAAGAACTATCAGAAAAACAGTTAAGGATCACAGGTAAATGGCACATGATCGAAAAACCCACATTAAATAGATTAATACAAGATAACCAGTTTATGTAAGAGTTGAGTTGTCAATTGAAAATTTGAGCTACATTCTTTGGCAGTCAACCTACATCAAATAGAAATGGTAAAGCCAATGGACTACAATACCCTGTACAAAATGGCTATAAGACCACAAACTTAATTGAAAATTTGAGGTACATTACTTCCAACTAAATATTATAGGTGAATAGAGAAATTTTAAAAGAGCTATTAGAATAACACTTAACAACCAATAAACTATTTTTATCTCTGAAATGTTTATGCTTTCATACTAATCCTCTGCATATATATATATATATGTATGTGTGTGTGTGTGTGTGTGTGATTACTCCTATGTTAATATGCAATTTCTCCTAGGTTAATGGGTATAATGCCAAAGGTGCACAAAGATAACTAGAAACAATAAACAAAGGGTGAAAAAAATACTAACCTTGACCATATTTTTTATTAAGGAAAGAAGATATATATGTAATTTCTCCATCCATAGAGAGGCATAATCTCTTTGAAGTCTCGAAAATGGGAATAACACTAAAGATACAAACATATAACAAGGAAAAATAAGTAGAGAGAAAAAGACATGAACAATAAATTAATCACTCTAAAACCTCTTATAATATTTCTCTACTTTTCTTCAACATTTATTACCAAAGAACGTAGCTCAAATATTGTATCAATATGTTTCATGATATTTGAACTGCAAAATATGAAGTGGGTGCTTTGTGTGGGGATAAAAGAGTGGATCATCTACAACATCATATGGTTTCACCTAGAAGGAAGAGGGTTTTCTTTCATCTCTAGAGGCACCCTATTTTGTGATTTGGTTAAAAGGGGTTTTAGGGATTCGAACTGTAGACACTGAAAAATGTCCCAAGTCTATGAGCATCATTTTTCCTAGTCATCATCTTTCAATAATTGAATAAGTTTAATTATTCTATTATGTTCGATCATATTCCTTTACTAATTAAATAGTTTTTAATTATTTAATTGATTCACCTTCTCATTTCTATCTTGATCAATTAAAATTATTTAATTGCATCACTAATACCCCTTTCTTCAATAATTAAATAAATAATTATTTATTTAATTATTTATCTTTCATCACATGTCCATAGTCAGATAATAATAATTATTTGATCTTTTATTCTTCTATAATTAAATAATTGATGAAATTATTTATTTATGTGTCTTTCTTCTCCTTTAAATAATTGATCCAAATCAATTATCCATACTCAATTTATATTTCTTCCTTTAATTAAATTTATGAATTTAATTAAATCTCTTTTTTCATTTCCTCCAAATAAATAATTTAAAATAAATTATTTATTTGCCACTTGTCATCCTCTTCCATTTTCGAATAAATAATTTAAAGTAAATTATTTATCCCTCTATTTTGGTCAAAGATCCCCTGTCATTATTTCATGTCATACTCTACATGTCCTGCATGTCTATTATAGCCATCAGGCGTCATAGTCGTCGACATCATATCTTTTCCATGCATGGCATATGCTGGTTGCATCAATTCTCAACCGTAGATCTTGGCCATCCATTTCGTAACCTCCCTCTCATGAATCCTCATCCGTTGATCTTAGAATCTTTCTAGAAGATCAATCTTGTCTGTCCATTTGAATGGTTGTCTATAAAAGCAACCCTTCCCCTCCATTTTCAATGGAACAGCTAATTATCTCCAAATTTCTTGCTTACTATTTGCAGGTATTTGCACAACTTCAACACAAATCTAAGGGCAATATTGACATAAGAAGAAATAGGAGAGACAAGAGAAAGAATCAACTTCAAAGGGGAGTGCTTTATTTCATTTGCTTTCATTTTGATTGCTCTCTTTGTTTGTATTCTCTTGTTTAGATTGGGATAATAGTTTAGAAGTGTTGGTTGTCACTTAATCTATACTATTTTATTTTCCCCATCTTACATTGGTGAACCCGACGTGAATCGAATAATATTGCAAAAAAAAAATCGTTTGTTTTCGTGTTTGTTTGGTTGTTTTGCAGGTTACAGCCAAGAAGTTACATAAAATCCCGTCATCTTCTTTTGAGCATAGAAAAATGGACACATAAATTCTTTAAAAATCATCATCTGGATTTTGTATCCCTCATTTTCAGCTTTCCGAAACTTCAAACGGTTTAAAATTTTGTTAAGATTTGAGAAAGTTATGGCTATTTTAGTATTTGCTGTTTTTTTAGTTTAGTTGTTAAAACCCACATTTTCTTTTGTCTATAACATTTTTTCATGCAAAATCTTGGAAAGATAATTTCTGGGTTTTGAAGGTTTGAGTTTTAGCTTTCCATGGAAATAAACCAATTGAAATTTTGTTAAGTTTTGAGAAAGTTATGATTATTTTAATTCGCTGGTGTTATTTTCTTTTGAGTTACTAATCTCTTGTTTTTAGCATGTGGCACAACTTGGAGGGAGTCTAAAAAATTGTTTCTTTAGAAACAACAAACGATCTTTTCATTTCTTTAGGCATAATTTTTTAAAATTTTTTTTTTCAACTACAACAAATTGCATGCACACTCACTGGTTAAAATGAACATGCATTTCATTTCATGGGATTAAAATGAACACAATTTGCATTCACACTCATTGGTTAAAATAAACATGCATTTCATTTCATGGGATTAAAATGAATGCAAATTGCATTCACAATCATTGGTTAAAATGAACATGCATTTCATGTCATGAGATTAAAATGAACACAAATTGCATGCACACTCATTGGTTAAAATGAACTTTGTTTGTTTCACATCAAGTTAAACTTTTAAAATAAATAAAGTGTCTTGTGTGTCCTCCTCACATTATCATTTGGTAATTAAAATTTACAAGTGTCTTCAATTTTGTGTTACCCTTTGATGCAATAATCAAAGTATCCTCTCCCCTTGTGCATTTATGCGATCCTGGGTGTAAGAGAAATGGTTATTGCCTCTAGAACTTGGGCCTTCCTTGGTGGGAAAAAGTACTCACCCCAAGGCGACTCAGACTGGCAACGGAGCTTTTTGGCCAAGCTACCCCCGACCGGTATATAAATGTGAATCCTAAGGGAAAACCTAGGATTACGAGTGCGGATGTGTCATACAGACCAAGTAGTACTCCCCAAAACCCTGTTGAGCATAACCTCTTCAGGCTGGAGTGCCTCCTAAATGGAGCTTAATCTTGTGCCCCATGTATAGCCACTCGAACGGGGGTCCCGAACTAAAAACCTTTGTGTAGTTGCCAAAATCCTTCTATTTGCTAGCGCAACAGTGACCGTTGTGAAGGCATCCACATTCTCACAGTTCTTAGTAGAGGTGATCAACCTGCCATGGGATTTTTATGGGGGTTGGAAGCTTGGTTGGCCTGAGAAGTGAGTGCAATGTAAGGGGGAGCCCGTGCGGCCAAGCTTCTAGATTCACATGCTAAGAATAAGTGTGGTTGGAGAAACCCAAGTGGAATCTAGCGAATATTGTCCTTGCTTAACCTAGGGTTGTGCTTGTCTTCATTGTGCATGTTTTCAAATTTTCAAAGACAAGATATTGTGTTTTCCAAGTGTTTTTCTAAGACATTGATACAAATAAACACCTTTCACAAATCTAGAAACACACACATTCAACTTAAAACAATTCCAAATTTTGCAGTCTAAAACCCAAGACCAAACTTGTCCAATTTGATATCAAACAACCTCTATTGAAAACCAAAAAGAAAATTGATCAAATCTTCCATTAGTGACATCTTTAGTTTGCATTTGTCCATAGGTTCATCTTTGCATATCATATCCTTGGTAATAGGGTCATTATTAGTCCACCATTCCTTAATCTTGGTCTTAGGTACATTAGCACTTTGCATCCTTATATCCTTGAAAATCACAAAAAAAATAGCATAGTTTCATATCCATTTTGCATTAGCACTTTGCATTGTCATCCAAAGGTCACAAGTTTTTTTTGGTCCTCACTAAGTTTTCCTTATCCATCATAATCCAAATTCATGACCATGTCTTCACTTTACCTTGATCTTCTTCGTAGTCAAGCTGAATACCAATCAATCCTCAATCGTCAATACCAACCACTTACATACCCTTCTTACCAAAAATCCATAAGCTTCAATCCTTCATCCATCTACCCTCACTATCAAGAGTCCCTTAGCACAATCCATGCCATTGATCCGCAAAAAATGTCCATTAGTCATCCCTATCCTAACTTTGACAAGGGAAACCAACCTTCCACTAGTCCATTCCAATCATCCACATCCTATCATAATCCATCATCCACTAGTCCATTCCAATCCTCCACATCTTATTCTAATCCATTGTCATCCACTCCATCCCAAACTACAATACCATCCAATAAAAGCACATTAATTAATACTCTCCAAGGACAACTAGCAAAGGAACTTGTTCAACTCCTAAATGAAAACACACTTAGGAAATCCAATCACATTGTCGATCCTACACCATCCAACCATTTGTCACCATCATGTCCTCCATTGCCTACCAATACCGAAAAACATCTTGCTATTGAAGCTTCATTATTGCCATGTCAAAATCCTGGATCTATCAAAGAAAATTATATCCTTGAGCAAAATAAAATTTCATTGTCTAAACTTGAGGATACATGTCAAAAAGAAACTCCAAAGCATGACATCACAACTTCACTTTCATATCAAGATCGAAGCAGTCCATCTCATGATCCCATCCTTAAGTCCATCCAAGAAGTTCTTCTAGATAATCATGGCATCCAAAATACACCTATCCTTGTTCAAGAGTCTATTCACAACCATGTTTTCCAAGATACACCTATTTTTGACCAAGATCCTACCATTGAACAAGAAATCCAAAATGATCCTCTTATTGACCTTTATGCCATTCGTGATCAAACATTCGAAGATGATCCCATCCAAACACAAAACATGTCCATTCCCCAAAATGAGACACTTGCCTCCTTTGGACACATATATAATCAAATGAATGATATGGATAACATCAAAGAAGAGCATAAATCAACTACTATTGATCAAGTCAAAGGAGAACACAAAGAATCTACTATGGATCAAGTCAAAGAAGAAGATACAAAATCTACGACAAATCAGATTGATATCCCAAATGATTGAGAAGAAAGAAGCATGACGAATGATAAAGACAAAACATCCTATCAATTCGAAGCATCCACCTTTGTCAAAGCAGGATTTCTTGTAGATGAGGAGATTCCAAGTAACAATTTTCACATACAAAATGATGGGTTAGCATCTTGTTTTCAAAATAAAAAATACCTCATCGGAAACAAAATTTGTCAGAGCATGCAGTATCAAGGAAGAGGACTAGGTCTACATGAGCAAGGCATTATAGAACCAATACAATTTTATGCAAATCCTAGACAT
Organism: Sequoiadendron giganteum; assembly: GCA_007115665.2. Taxonomy (NCBI): domain Eukaryota; kingdom Viridiplantae; phylum Streptophyta; class Pinopsida; order Cupressales; family Cupressaceae; genus Sequoiadendron; species Sequoiadendron giganteum. The sequence continues at coordinate 105,209,301 of CM021104.1, forward strand.
CAAGGTCTTGGTTATTCTTGAATCAGAGAATCAAATGATGTTAGTGGTACCTCCTTGATATTGGGGGCAACTTTATCTGATATAAACATCAAAATGGGGGCCATGTGTAGTCCTTGTCATAAGGTTGTTGCCAACACTCCTTCCATCCACACCATAAACCATCATTCCAACATGAATAAATCTTCCACTTGGAACCAACAAAGAGAAAATTATTATAAATCCAAAATTCAAAATCAAATGTCAAAGGTCATTGAGTCAAACAAAAATTCAAGTGGACAAATGAAGTTAAAATGGATCCCAAAGAAAAATGGATCAAACAAAGAAAATATTTCAAATCCAAAAGTCAATCAAAATATGGAGCCACAAGAAAAGAGGACTCTCGCATATAGTAAATGTCCACCTCCTTTAAAATGATCATCAAGAAAGGCATATAAAAATGTTGGTTCCAAACACTATCCTAATCAAAATTCCAAACTCCATCATCCACCATCCCAAGTTTGGAAAATGAAAATTGCTACATCCAAAACACCAAATATTCCATCCACACCTACCATCATCCATCATAATCTTGCATCTCGCCTAAATTCTAAAAATCCTACTTCACAAATCCATCGCATCTTGGCAACAACCCTTTATCATAAGGACTCCCATGGTACTCTATCATGATGTGCATATTCTGATAAGGCCAACACTAGTATCAGAGAGGATCACAATGACATCGATCAATTGTATGCAAGTGCTATGATCTTGACAAGACAATTACTCCATAAAGGTCACTATTGGCATATCATGACACTAGTATCTACATCAACACCATCAAAAGATTCAAAACAATCAACATCATCCAAACTCTCAAATTGATATAAAAAGTCAAAAAATATGTCACCTTGATGAAAACCTGGCAAGCAGGCATCTTGTGTGACATCATCAAAATGAATGAAAAAAAATAGTAAAGAGAAAAATTCCGTCCAATAGTGAAAACCATTTTTATGGCGCTTTGGATAAGTACCATTATGAAAACCTGGCAAATAGGCGTCATGTGTAAGAGAAATTATCTATTTGGATTATTACACTTGGGGGCAAGTTGTCTCATCTCCCATGCCTTTCTCATAGCGTTTCCATCCATTTTCCTGCCTACCTTGATCTTGATAAGAAATGGGGTACAAACATAAATCATGCTTTGAAATTTTTTTTGGACATGTCTATCCTTTGGTCATACACTACCCATAAAATATCATGTCATTTCCTTCATAGAATTTATCCAAACCCATATCTTGGAGAAAACAAATTGTTCCTATGCAAAATAGTCCTTGGAGATCATATCCTAATTCTTCCATCCAATAATCCTCATGTCTCTTATCCTTTGCCAAAATCAATCCATTATCTTTTCATACCTATTGTTGGACTTGGTTTCCCTTGTTATTGGTTTAAGGATTATAACTCACTTATCCAAGTGCCCTCCATAATCCCATCTGGTCCTAGGGTTAGTCATTCCAAATGCAATGAGTCTAATCCATACAATCTTGCTATGCGACCTACCACATCATCCAAAACATTCCTTGGATTTGTTCCTAGCCTTGCTGCAAACTTTGATCCTTTAGTCACATAATCATCATCCTCATGTTGTTTCGGGATGTGTCCTTCCCCTATCAAACAACATTGTCATCATCATCATCATCACCTATCAATTGGTTTTCAGCTTGACTAGGGGTAAGATCATGTTTGTCCTTGGATTCGTGTGCATGCCTTCCTAGTTGATTGTGGGTATCTTTCACATGCATTTTTCATGATCGCTATAGTTATCATCCATAATAAAGCTTCATCATTCTTCCATGGCCTAAAGACCATCGACATTTAGCATCCTTCGCTTCCATATCCACTTGTTGCATTCACCGCTTCTCCTCGCGCCTAGTAAATTGGTCCTATACTTGACTGGGGACATTTCCTTGACTTGCATCTTCATGGGAAATAATACATGGTATTAGCCTTGAAAAAATCATAAAAATCATAAAATGTCCTGAAAAAAAATAAATCATAAAAATCGTCAAATGTCCTGAAAAAATCATAAAAATCATATAATGTCCTGAAAAAAATAAAACTAAAAATCCAAAAACATCAAAACCTTTCAAAATCCAAAAAAAACCAAAATATTTCAAAATCCAAAAAAAATCAAAACATTTCAAAATCCAAAAAAAAATCAAAAAGCTTCAAAAATCCCAAAAATAGAGTCTGAGTCTGAATCAGTTTTGTTAAAGTGGTCGAACTATGTTGCCTTTGTGCATTTTCTTCATAGGCAAGGCTCATCTTAAATGAGCCCCTGAGGCATTAGGTCAGTCCCTTTAGGTTGTCCAAATAAAATCATGACCCAGTATTTTGTCATATAAGACAAAGTCAAGTCGTGTCAAACTACGAGGTCTTTGTGCACTGCTACGTAGGCAAGGCCATCTATCAATGAGCCCCCGAGGCCCCCTAGGTCAGGTCCTTTAGGGTTCATCGAGTTGGGTCGTGTGCTTGATCTGAAAGCAATCATCATTCAAACTACATCAAGAAACAACAAACAAATTAAATCTTTCATCAATCAATTATCCTATCATCAACTCAATCAAGTCACTAGTCTTATATCAGAATGGGGCATCATGTCATTTGTCTCATTTGGTCTTATCTCTTATCTTTTATTAGGATACATCCTTCCTGGGATTGGACTTTCTCAACCTTGTCATTCACATTAAGCAGGATGTGTCTTTCTTGCAGTCAGGGTGTCATGTCAACACTTGTCACTTGGTCAACTTTATCAGATGTGTCCTCTCCCTAAATAGGATGTGTCCTTCCTATGGTTGGGTATTGTCACATCGCTTGGTCATATTCATCAATCTTTGTCAAACAATCAAACAATCTTGTCAACTTTGTCAATCAATCTTTCCTTAATCAGGATGTGTCCTTCCTGAAACCGAGCATTATCATTGTCAATCAACTTTGTCACACCACTCAATCTTATCAGCTTGGTCAATCAATCTTTCCTTCATCAGGATGTGTCCTTCCTGAGGCTAGGCATGGTCAATTAAATCATTTTATCGATCCTTATCAACCTATCAATCAACTCGGTCATCTTGGTCAACCTAATCAACCAATCAAACAATCATCATTATCACTGGAAAACACTATCTTGCCAAACACTTTGTTGGTCTGGATTTTATTATACTTTTCGATTGGTTTTGGGTCATGTTACTAGTCTCCTCGAGGATGTCCTATCAATGGATTTAGAGGGACGATGATGTATCATGGCCTCTTTTCTTTGTTTGCTACCTGTGGTTTGTCTTGGCAAAAAGATTGGGACAATCAGGTCCCTAGTATGAGCTGGGGCATTCCTTGTCTTTTTTTTTATTGTTTGTCTCTTCCAAATGGTCACCTTGCACACCTTGGTTTATGTCATACCATGGTGTTTGTGGTCCATTTGTGACATTTTTGATGCCCAATGACGATAAATATAACAACGTCAGCGTGAAAGTTGGCTCCCTTATCATTTCATGTCTATCTTCTTTCCCCTTTTCACGCTAACATCCCATCTCCCTTATTTTTTTCCATGCTAACATTTCTTCCATCTTTCATCCTCTAGTCTTCTCTTCCATTTCGAGAGCACATTCATGTTCTTTGAACCCGCATGTCCTCTCGAGGGGGCATACCACAACCCTCTTGGTCATCCTTCCCCTTTCTCTTTACACTGGGGCATATTTCAGAATTAAATTTCTTTGACACAATGCGATGAACTACATTATGTCAAAGAGGGGAAAAATGTAGACACTAAAAAATTTCCTAAGTCTATGAGCATCATTTTTCCTAGTCATCATCTTTCAATAATTGAATAATTTTAATTATTCTATTATGTTCGATCATATTCCTTTATTAATTAAATAGTTTTTAATTATTTAATTGATTCACCTTCTCATTTCTATTTTGATCAATTAAAATTATTTAATTGCGTCACTAATACCCCTTTCTCCAATAATTAAATAAATCATTATTTATTTAATTATTTATCTTTCATCACATGTCCATAGTCAGATAATAATTATTATTTGACCTTTTATTCTTCTATAATTAAATAATTGACGAAATTATTTATTTATGTGTCTTTCTTCTCCTTTAAATAATTGATCCAAATCAATTATCCATACTCAATTTATATTTCTTCCTTTCATTAAATTTATGAATTTAATTAAATCTCCTTTTTCATTTCCTCCAAATAAATTATTTAAAATAAATTATTTATTTGCCACTTGTCATCCTCTTCCATTTTCGAATAAATAATTTAAAGTAAATTATTTATCCCTCTATTTTGGTCAAAGATCCCCTGTCATTATTTCATGTCATAGTCTACATGTCCTGCATGTGTATTATAGCTGTCAGGCGTCATAGTCGTCGGCATCATATCTTTTCCATGCATGGCATATGCTGGTTGCATCAATTCTCAACCGTAGATCTTGGCATCTTTCTAGAAACTCGATCTTGGCCATCCATTTCGTAACCTCCCTCTCATGAATCCTCATCCGTTGATCTTAGAATCTTTCTAGAAGATCAATCTCGTCTGTCCATTTGAATGGTTGTCTATAAAAGCAACCCGTCCCCTGCATTTTCAATTGAACAGTCATTATCTCCAACTTTCTTGCTTACTATTTGCAAGTATTTGCACAACTTCATCAACAAATCTGAGGGCAATATTGGCATAAGAAGAAATAGGAGAGACAAGATAAAGAATCAACTTCAAAGGGGAGTGCTTTATTTCATTTGCTTTCATTTTGATTGCTCTTTTTGTTTGTATTCTCTTGTTTAGATTGGGATAATAGTTTAGAAGTGTTGGCTGTCACTTAATCTAATCTATTTGATTTTCCCCATCTTACAGGAACCCTAAAGGGGTGTGAGATGTGTGCAACTGTAATGAAATATGTTAGAGAAATGAAACTACTTAACCGAAACTAATCTAAGTTATGCTACTGGAAAACAAATGATGTAATGCATACAAATGAAAGAAATAAGTGTAAAATAATCTAAGAGACCAAAGAAGTGCAGCTCAAAACTGAAGAAGGCTAAGAAGAGGTTGTGGAAGTCACTGGAAAACTAGAAAAATAAGGTTTTGAGCTGTCTGGGACACTTACGCCTAGTGGGGTGACCTAGTCCCTTTTCGAGAAATATGCTTCAAGAGTCATTTCTGCCAACTAGGTCCCCGAATATCAAACTTTTAGTGCTCAAAATCCTCAATGGGACTAGGTCACCTTAATGGGTGACCTAGTCCATTTCTGCTTTTCTGAGAAACTGAAAGTGGAATCGAGTGCCTTAGGTCTATGTTCTGCTTTTCCACGGGAATCTAGTCCAAAACCTATAAAACATAATGTATTTGGGTTTCTAATGTGGGTTTTTCCTTGGTCAAACCCCTAGTAGGTATTCAAACTTGAAATGAAATGGAAATCTCCATAAACCCTAGCCCTAAGTGTGTCTAGAACTAGGAAAACTAGAAACAAAGAAAAACCCTATTCTATTGTGCTAGAATAAGATGTATGCAATAGATTTGAAATGATGTAAGACTCTAAACCCTATAAATCCTACAACATTTCAAATGAAAACAAAGAGGAATGAAAATGGGATGCAAACCTCAAATCTGCAAATGGGTTGAAGGTAGAATATGAAGGCACTTTGAAATCATTCGTTAGGAATGATTTGATGGCTAGTTGCACCTCCTCAACCTAGATTTCTCCATGAATCTCCATAGGCATCTATCCTAAACTTTGTCAAAGTGTGATCTTGAATGTGAAGTGAGCTTCTAAGACCTACAAAATCCCAAGCTTAATATCTCAAAGCTTCAACTTTTGTTGTGTGAGAGATGAATCTTCTTGAGGAAGACGTTGGGCACTTGATTTTTGGAGATGAATGTGAAAAAATGAGCAAGAGAGATAGGAAAACTGACCTAAAAACAATGATATGTAAGAAACAGGTATGTGCAGGATCATCATGGAATAAACAGGCCCTTAAGTGGCAATGAAAACTTAGAAAATCAAGGTTAGGCAACTTGATGTAAAAATTTGAATAAGTTATCTACATTATTTCAAAAACATGTAAAAAATGAATCTGTAGCAGATTGAATGTAGTTTCTAAACTACTTGATGTATGTGCTCCTCGGTTTGCTTGCACTGTGCTAAGAGACCTTGCTTGTCTCTTCTAGGAACCTAGTCTCCTCTAGGTCCCGATTGGCTTAGATGATTAACTAAGTCCAATCCTCACTCTTCTCTAGAGCTTTCTCCTTTGTGCTTCACCTTGGAGGACAAACACCATGTGATTAGTTCAATTCTCTTGCTCCCTTAGAAATCTCTAAGTGTCTTCTTCTCCAAAATATCATTCTCCATCACTCTTCATTGTAGGGGTGTCTAGCCTATTGAGTACCATCATATCTTTTCCAATTTGATCCCTTTTTGAAGGTTCTTTACCTCTGTCATGACTGGGCTCAAGGTTTCATCATTTGAAGCCTTCAATTATGCCTAATCCTAGTAATCCTTACTAGTCCTCTTTTGTTATTTCTTGCAAAATTCTTCCAAATACCCTAGAATTCTAAAAGCATATTCGAGTACCCTTTTGGGAGTTTTAAATGGCCCAATGGTTCTTCTAGCTTGACAACCTCCATACAGTTGATTCCTATAACCTAGGGTATATAGGGTTACAAGGCCTAATTTCTGGCATTCATTGGTTTTCTTGTTTCAACCTTACTCTAATGAAGTTTTAAGATCCCAAACCTCCTATTACCCTAATAACTACTCCTAACCCACCTAGAACCGTACTTGGCCGTACTATACTACATTCCCCTACAAGAAATCCTTAATGCTTCTCCTCTAGCTCTCTAACTGGGCTCTACCTGCTCACCTAGAGATCAGTGGCTAAGAGAAGCTTCTCCCTTTATGTCATGCTTCCTAACTCTAAAATAATGTACACTACTAACTCACCTAACATTCCACCCATCCTTAGGTGTTTCCCAAGGTTAGAGTTCATGGGGGAGCCATGAGAGCACCGACTGGTCAGGACAGGACTAGTAGGAGCTCTAACACAAAATGACTCAACTAACACTATTGTCTAACCTAAAATAACTCACTTATCAAATGAAAAAGGATTATATCTAATCTATCAACATAGTACTAACACTAATTAGTGCATTCGATACATCCACAGTCACTATCAAACAATATCACTCAGTGCTAACAAGAAAACACAGAATTTGTAGAACTCCATTCTTTTTATTCACACCAACTTGATTACAAAAACTACTAACTCTTTTCAAAAACTACTAACTACTCAAAGATATGAGTCTTGGGTCATAATAGATGCCCACTCCATGATTCTAGGCTAGTTGGTCGAACTCCTCCACTTCCTATTCCCAAGGGAATCCAAAGGTAACCGGATTGCATGCAACAAACCATGCAAACTACCTTATCACATTTCGCATCTTCCTCCATGCCTTGATCCTATTTCTTAGGACCAGAATTCCCTCAAGATCTTGAGGAACCAACATAATAAATGGCCTTAAGGCATGTTTACAACCTCTTTAAGTGTTTAGAACAACTTAAAGACTCTAATCTCCCCTAGACAACAAATAAAGAAACATAGCTTACAAGCAATTGAAAATTGTGACCTTAGTCTTAATGACTAATTCACCTAACCAAAACAAAAACAAGACCATCTAAGGTCTAAATCAAACATGCTTAAACTCCCTGACTTGGCTAAGGTCAGTTACAAGCCAAAAATGACAAAACATGGAGGTTAGCCTAGGTGCTCCTGCACCATCCCCCCAAAAACAGAAAGTTGAATCCACCCTTGGATTGATGAGGCTTGGATCAATCCCCATATTCTTGAACTCAACTTCATTTATCCATACTACATCAACATCAGCTTGTCCATGCCTCTTGATCAGATTTTCTTTGTATTCCTTGGTTCTAGTCTTCTTGTAGACCCTAGTGTCTAGTATACTGTCAGGTCCTGAGACTGTAGCAGTAGGCAAGTGTAGATCTTGCACATCTCTGATCACTTCATGAAGGTTTTGATCCATGTCTTGTTGTGGTCCTTTGTAATGGATTAAGTCTGCAATGTTGAAGATAGGGGACAATCCACAGTCATCTGATAGCTCCACTTTAAATGCATTATCACCATACTTAGCTAGGATAGGGAAGGGACCTATCCTTCTCATCTGCAACTTGTGAGGGACTCCCTTTTGAAGTCTGGACTTGTTAAGATGCACCATTACCAAATCCCCCACATTGAACTTGGTTGTCCTCCTATGCTCATCCACCTTTGTTTTATGTTTTAGGGTGTTCTCTGTCAATGTCTTCCTCACTGTATCATGGATCTCTTGCATTGCATATGCAAAGTCATCAGCATATCCACTTCCTTTCACTCCATCCTTCAAGTCTCTCAACTCATACACTCCTCTAGGATGAAGGCCATATACAATTTCAAAGGGACTCTTCCCTGTGGATCTGTTTATAGTATCATTATAGGCATATTCAGCTTGCCCAATCAACTGATCCCATTGTTGCCCATACTCCTTTGTCAAACATCTCAAGTAGATTCCCAAGGCTCCTATTAACAACCTCGGTCTGACCATCAGTTTGGGGATGGTAGGCTGATCCAAAGGACAAGTTAGTGCCTAACCTTTGCCAAAGGGTCTTCCAAAAGTGACTCATAAATTTAGTGTCTCGGTCTGATACAATGCTGATAGGTAACCCATGGATTCTTACTATCTCCTTGAAGAAAAGAGAGGCTATTTGGCTGGCATCATTGGTTGTCTTACATGGCACAAAGTGAGCCATCTTGCTGAATCTGTCTACAACTACATACACACTATCCATACCTTGCCTTGTCTTGGGTAATCCAACTACAAAATCCATACTCAAGCATTCCCATGGCCTAGTAGGAATAGGTAGTGGTTGGTAAAGGCCTGCATTTGAAGAAGTGCCTTTGGCCTTTTGACATACCACACAACTTTCCACATACCTCCTAACATCAAGATTCATCTTAGGCCAAAAATAGAACCTTTGAACAAGTTCTTGAGTCTTAGTGATCCCAAAGTGACCACTCAAAGCACCATTATGCTTTTCTTGTATCAAATTCTCTCTAATGGAACCTCTAGGAACACATAATTGATTTCCTTTAAACAATAGACCACTTTGCAAAGTATACTCAGCATATTTACTATGAAAATGGTTCTTGTATTCAACACATACCTTATAGATGTCTTCAAAATCTTCATCATCTACATATAGATCCTTGAAGTGATCTATTCCCATGCTCTTCAACTAATTTCTTGAATTGTGAGAGCTCTTCTAGACAATGCATCTGCTACTTTGTTGAGGACACCTTTCTTGTGCTTGATATTGAAGGTGTAAGCTTGTAGATACTCAACCCACTTCATGTGTTTGTGGCTCAACTTGTCTTGGGAATTCAGGAAACTAAGTGCTTGATTGTCTAAATACACAATGAATTCTTTGGGAAGAAAGTAGTGCCTCCACTTCCTTAGAGCTTGAACCAATGCATATAGCTCAAGATCATAAGAACAGTACTTCTTTTTGGCTTCACTCAAATTTTCAGAATGAAAAGCCACCGGTCTACCCTCTTGGTTGAGAACAGCACCAATTTCCACATTGCTAGCATCACACTCAATGGTAAAAAGCTTCTCAAAGCTTGGTAGCACTAAAACAGGTTGGGTAGATATCCTTTCCTTCAGCAACTCAAAGCTTTTTTTAGCATGCTCATTCCATACAAATTTGGTCTTCATGCCTCTCTTAATAGTATCCAACATAGGAGTACAAATTGCACTAAAATGCCTTATGAATTTCCTATAATATTGTGCAAGACCATGAAAACTCCTTACCTCGGTTGTTGTCCTTGGAGTAGGCCAATTCTTGATAGCCTCCACTTTGCTTTCATCCATTTTCAGATTTCCCTGAGAGAGCACAAACCCAAGGTACACCAGCTCTGTCTTGATGAACTCACATTTCTCCAAGTTAATCATCAGCTCCTCTTCCTGTAGCTTCTTGAAAACCAGCTCTAGGTGTTTGAGATGCTCTTCTCTTGTTTTGCTGTAGATTAATATATCATCAAGATATACCACTACAAATTTTCCAATGTAGTCTTTGAGGACTTCATTCATGAGCCTCATGAATGTGGAGGGGGCATTAGATAATCCAAATGGCATGACAAGCCACTCATATAGACCCTAATTAGTTTTGAAGGCTGTTTTCCACTCATCTCCCTCATGTATTCTTATTTGGTGATAGCCACTCTTCAAGTCTATCTTGCTATAGTACTTAGCTCCACCTAGACAATCCATTAGGTCTTCAATCCTAGGGATAGGGAACCTATACCTTATGGTAATCCTATTAATGGCTCTTGAATCAGTACAAAGCCTCCAAGTTCCTTCTTTCTTAGGTGCAAGGACAGTGGGTACGACACATGGACTAATACTCTTTTTGATGAGACCTTGGTTTAGAAGTTCTTGTATTTGCCTAGCAATTTCCTCATTTTATTGAGGGGTCATTTTGTAAGCTGCCTTATTGGGAAGGGTAGCTCCTGGGATAAGGTCTATCCTATGACTTATGGCTCTTTTAGGGGGTAAAGTTGTTGGTTGTCCATCACTCACTACACCTTTGTAAGTCTGCAACATGTCTTGAATCTCCCTTGGTAACTCTGCCTTCTTGGTCACCTTACCTTCATCTCCTTCTCTTGGTCTTAGCACCAATGCATAACCAACTCCTTCACCTTCTTCCAAAGCTTCTAAGAACTCCTTTACACTCACCACAAGAACATTTGAACCTGCTGTCCTCACCTCAGCATCTTCTAACAGTGACTGAATTTTGAGGGTCACATTGTCCTTCTTGAAAGAATATGAATTCTTTCCTCCATCATGTATGGCTTGACGGTCAAATTGCCATGGTCTACCTAGGAGCAAGTGACATGCATCCATAGGTAGCACATCACACAAGACTTTGTCTTTATACCTCCCAATAGAGAACTCCACCCATGCTTGTTCATTAACTAACACATGTTGGCCTTTATTGAGCCAAGTGACCTTGTAAGGATTGGTGTGGGGTATCCTTGTCAACTTCAGCTTGCTGATTGCTTCCTCTGACACAATATTGTCAGTAGAGCCTGAGTTTATGATGACTCTACATACTTTCCCCATCATCTTGCACTTTATCCTAAACAAGACCTCCTTTGGCTTGGCTCCTCCTTCACAGGTTCTTTGATTAAAGTTCTCCTCATCATAAGATTCTCACCTTCCTCAAAATGTAATGGAACCTCAGAATGTTTGTTAGCTGTATTGGATTCCTCATGAACTAGGTTAGTTCTCTTGTCACCACCATGTGAAGAACCACCTTTCTCTGGACATCTATAGGTCGGGTGCCCCATTTGGTTGCAATGGTAACATTTCATGTTGGAAAAGTAGTTGCCTCTTCCTCCTTGTCCACCATTTCTTCCTCTAGAGTTAGAGTTATAACTCCTTCCTCTACCACCTTTACTTGAACTTCCTTCTTGCTGCTCACTATATTTTGTGTCTCCCTGAGGTTTTGTTTTAGAAATTTTTCCACCATAGCCACCTCTTTTTCCTCTACTATCTTTTCATTTACCTCTACTTTTGGAGGTTTGCTCTTGTTTCCTTTTTCTTTTCTCTTCTATCTTCAAGGCCATTTGATAGCATTGGCGAATGGTTTTTAAGTTCACTAAACTCATGTCTTCTTGAATAGACCATTTGAGACCATTCAAGTACCTTGCAAGCTTAATGCTCTCATCTTCTACTACCCTTGATCTCAAACATAGCTTTTGAAATTCCTCAGTGTAGGCTTGGACATCTAAATCTTTTTGTCTTAGATTGTGTCTCCTTCTATGAATTTTCAATTCAAAATCATCAGGAAGGTAGGTTTATTTCACTTTGTTCACCATACCTTTCCAAGTAACTATAGGACCTTTTCCATCCTTCTCTCTTTCACTTTGCACAAACTTCCACCAAGTAAGAGCTGAACCTCTTAGTCTAGACTTGGCCACCATAACTTTTGTGCCTCCGAGATACCATCACATTCAAAATGGTTCTCAATACTATCTATCCAATCCACAACTGAATCGGGATCCATTTGTCCATAAAATAGTGGCACACCTTTCAAAGCTTTGCCACTCAATGCTTTTAGTGCCTTTAAGAATGTCTCTTCAGGAATCAAAGGGTCAAGAATTAGAGCTTCCTCTTCCAACTCTATTTCCTTTTCCCTTGCTTCTTGTTCTTCCTTCTTATCTACTTTGTCTTTTACTCTGTCTGCCTTTTCTTGGACTTCATCCAAGAGTTGCTCCATTCGAGCCAACCTTTCTCTTTGGGACTTGTTGTCCTCTTCTTGTTCCTCCACCTTCTTGGCTAACTCAACATTAGTCACCATTGTAGCACCTTCCATAGATGTATTCTCTCCCATTGATTCAGTAGGTTGCAACATCCACCACAAGGCTAATCAATTCAAGCTCTGATACTAATATGATGTGTGTGCTCCTCGGTTTGCTTGCATTATGCTAAGAGACCTTTCTTGTCTCTTCTAGGAACCTAGTCTCCTCTAGGTCTTGATTGGCTTAGATGATTAACTAAGTCCAATACTCACTCTTCTCTAAGAGCTTTCTCCTCTGTGCTTCACCTTGGAGGACAAACACCATGTGTTTAGTTCAATTCTCTTCTCAAATTCCTTCCTCACTTAGAGAACTCTAAGTGCCATCTTCACTTGCAACTCATTCTTCATTGTAGGGGTGTTTATCCTTGTCAGGACCTTCATGAAATTGCCAATTTGAACCATTGTAGAAGGTTCATTAGCCTTGTTCTGATTGGGTTCGAGATGTCACTCTTTAAAGACCTCAATTAGGCCTAATCCTTGTAGTCCTTACCAGTCCCTTTTTCCTATTTCTTGCAGAATTCTTCCAAATACCTCAGAAAACTAAAGACATATTTTGATACCCTTTTGGAAGTTTTAAATGGCTCATTGGTTCTTCTGGCCTAACAATCTCTGTACAGTCAATTCCTATAACCTAGGGTATGTAGGGTTTCAAGGCCTAACTTCTAGGCATTCACTAGTTTTCTTCTTCCAACCTTACTCTAATGAAGTGTTAAGATTCCACACCTCCTGTCACACTAAGAACTACTCCTAACCCACCTGAAAGTGTACTTGGTCGTACTGTACTCTATTCCCCTACAAGAAATCCTTAATGCTTCTCCTCTAGCTCTCTAACAGGGCTCTACTTGCTCGCCTAGAGATCAGTGGCTAAGAGAAGCTTCTCCCTTTCTATCATGCTTCCTAACTCTAACATAATGTACACTACTGACTCCCCTAACATTCCACCCATCCTCAGGTGTTTCCCAAGAAAAGACTTCATGGGGGAGCCATGAAAGCACCGACTGGTCAAGATAGGACCAATAGGAGCTCTAACATAAAATGACTCAACTAACACTAATGCCTACCCTACACTAACTTGATTATCGAATGAAAAATACCTATATCTACTCTATGAACACAATACCAACACTAATTCAAACCATTCAATCCATCCACTATCACTGTCACACAATATGCTTGGTATCAACAACAAAACACAGAAATTTGCAAAACACTTTCTTTCATTCACCAAAACTTGATTACAAAAACTTCCTGACTCATTCTGTCTACTCTCTCTACTTTAGATTCGAGTCTTAGGTCATATTAGATGCCCACTCCATGATTCTAGGCTATTTGGTTGAACTCCTCCACTTCCTATTCCCAAGGGAATCCAAAGGCAATCGGATTGCATGCAACAAACTATGCAAACTGCCTTATAACATTTGGCATCTTCCTTCATGCCTTGATCCTATTTCTTAGGACCACCATTCCCTCAAGATCTCAAGGAACCAACATATTAAATGGCCTTAAGGCATCTTTACAACCACTTTAAGTGTTTAGAACCACTTAAAGACTCTAATCTTTCCAACCTAAGCTACTAATGCTAAGCAACATTAAACTACTCATAATGGCAAAATGTGACCTTAGTCCTAATGACTAATTCACCTAACCCAAACAAACACAAAACCATCTAAGGCCTAAGGCAAACACTCAACCTCTCTGACTTGGCTAAGGTCAAATACAAGCCAAAAATGACAGAACATGAAGGTTAGCCTAGGGTGTTCTCGCACTGTGAAATTGTTGAGATTTCACTGTCAGTTCACCGTGTCTACTTAAATGCATGAAGGGTACTACCGTAGGTTATAAATCCTAGTCATATAGGGCATCACACTAAGCTCATAATGGTATATCGTATGGGGTTACCCAACCAATACCTTTGTCAAAGGGTAGGGTCATCTATCATTGATAGATGTGCGGGGGACCACGTGTGAGTTTGTGGTTTGTGAAAAATTGCTTGAGTGATGCTTCTCCTACCTAGTAGGTGACAAAGGACCAAGGTCTTGAAAGGCAGATTCCTGGACCATCTATATCTTATGCCATGAAGCTTGAAGGAGCTATGTATGCAGTTTTGTACTTTATTGGAGTAATGTACTTTGTAAACTATTGTAATGGAATGGAAATACTTATTGTAAGTTGTATGTCATCTTTGTTCATATATTTTCAATAAAGAAAGGAATTTTTTTTATTGCAATGACTTGTTATATAGTTTATTTTACATGCATAGTAAAAACTTACAAAATTTACTTTAGTGAATGATTGGCATATTATAGATATGTCATCTTAACCTTCATTTTGTTGAGAAATAAATAGGTTATATTAAAATTGTTGATAAATTCAATCTCTATCCAAAAATGACTTCAATGGATGAGATTCAAGACTTAGATTATAGCAACATGAAAATATGAAACTTATACGCAAATCTAAAAAATTAAGTTGCCTCAATTTGGATATACCATGATTAGATCCATCTTCTTTATGTTGAAAAAAATCAACCAAGATAACTTTCTTAATAACACTATCTTGTGTGAACTTATAATAGAAATGAGACACAAACTAGCAACACAAGATCACCAACAACATAGGATTTACATGGAAAAACCCTTGCGAGAAAAAACTCCACCAAGAAGAGAGGGAAAGTATGCATTATCTTCAAATAAATGAGATTGCAATAAAATCACTTCCATTATCCTCTTTTCCTCCATCATGGCAGCACCTGTGCACCTATGAACAACCTCTTTATGCCTCCACTTGTCCTTGAACTTATAATGAAACTCTACATCCAACTGTAGCTCATAATTCTACATCCAAGATGCTAAATTTATAGACATGTGAAGACATCTTAAGCCCCAAACAAGGCCCCAAAATATCATCCTTCATTCTAATACTCCTCAACCCTTGGATTACCTCCTTAAAATTAAAAATGACATTGGTTTTGGCTCCAATAATTTCCTTCCAACTTGGGTGCCCAAACTTGAGAGATAAACATTACATTAAATGTACTAAATAATGAAATACCAAGAAACACATGTTGCCTCATTCCAAGCTCCCACTTGGAGAATCCCAATAGTCACTCATTGTTTTTTTTCCTTATCTTTTATTATTCCATTTTAGGTGTCCACATGAGGAGAAAATAATATTAAATATTTATGTACACATCTCACCTTTATCACTGCTACTAGTGGACCCATCACGCTTATGAATATATTACAAACAATGGTGAGAATTAATATTACAAAATATTTTCCCAATATACCCTAAGTTCCTAGAGACACTTTCCAAGGATGTTGGAAACATGACATATGATTTGGATTATACCTTAATCCTAACACATTTCTAGGTGCTATCTTCAAGTGAAGATAAAAAAAATTAGGTGAAGGCATCAAGAAAAATACCATAGTTCCATTGGAAAGAGAAAAATAAGTTTCAAGTTTTCAGTAGTACAAAAATCTATTCAGTGTATGAAAGGAATTTCATTAGTGGATTGAGACATGAAAACATGTGTTTTGAGTCGACCCTAGAGTTTGTGGCATTGTGGATGCAAATGGAGCATGTCATAGAATGATATTTCAAAACTACTAACAGATTATAATGACATCATATCGAATAATATGCCAAATTAGTTATCACTAGAAAGGAACATTAATCATCATATGACTTTAATTCTAGGTGAAATTTTAATATGCAAAGTTGCAAATAAAACTATGGAATAGAATGATGAGTTGAATAAGCAAGTAAAGGAGCTCTTAAACAAGGGTTTAATTAGAAAAAGTTTTTAAGTACATGTGTAATAACTATAATACTAGCACCAAAAGAAGGAGGAGAGTGGATAATGTGTACAAAATCTAAAAAACAACAAATAAGATCACAATTAAGTATATATTTTTATTACCAAGGATGGATGTTATAATAGATTGTTTAAGTAGCACAAAATTTTTTAGCAAGATTTTTTTGAAAAGTGGTTATCACTAGATCAAAATTAGAGAAAGAGGTGAATCAAGGACTATATTCAAGATAAAATAACTATATGAGTGCTTGTTTATGCCCTTTGGGCTAACTAATGTACCTAATTCTTTTATAAGATTGATGAATGAGAAATTCAAGCAATAATTGGGTAATTTTGTAATTGTGTGATAGTTTATTTGGATGATATCTTAATTTTTAGTAAGGACAAGGAGGAACGTTCAAAGCATATCAAATTAGTGTTGCAAATATTTTGAGAATATTTGTTGATTATTCTCAAGAAATGCAGTTTCATAAAGTTAGAATTGATATACTTGTGATTTCTAATATTATCTAAAAGTTTGAAAATGGATCTAGATAAAATATAATCAATAATGCAGTGGTCTACACAAAAGAGTGTTAGAGAGATAGTATCTTTATATGGGTTAGCCATTTTTACAAAAATATCATTAGAAATTTCCATTATATTTGTGCACCAGTAATTGATACTATTAGAGTGATCATCAAAAGAAAATAGAAGTGTTAGTTTGCTGAAAAAGAAGGTAATAGAACATCTAATTTTACCATTTAGAGATTTTGAGTATATATTCTAGGTTGAATGTGATGCAAATGGAATTATAATAGGAGTATTAAGTCCAGAAGGAATACTAGTGGTTAATTCCAATTATAAGTTTAATTGTGTGAGGAGGAGATATACTAGTGGTTTATTAGTAGTGTATGATCAATATTTTTTTTCCATAATCCAAGCATTTAATACATGAAGAGATTACTTGTTACTAAAAGGGTCTTTGTTGTACATAGACCATAAGAAATTGTAGTACATGAATAACCAAGGTAATTTAAATCAAAGACATGTGAGATAGGTAAAATTTATACAAATTTATATATTTGTGTTAAAGCATGGGAGTGGAAAATCAAATAAGGTTGTAGATGTATTGAGTAGGAGACAAAAATTTCTAAAAGAGTTGAGAGTGAATGTAGTAGGATTTGATGAATTGAAGCATTTTTATAAAGGTGATCATAAGTTTTTTAAGAATTGTAAGCATGTAAATAAATTATGTATGGATAGAAGTAAGTGGATTTGTTACTTAATTCAAAATGAAATATTCAAAGGTAGTCAATTGTATATTTGTAGAATATCAATGAGAGAGAATTTGATAAAAAGTGTATCAATGGCTTAGTAGGAAATTTTGGGGTAAACAAACAAGTGGTGTTAGTGGGCAAGAACTATTGTTTGATATAGTTGTAGAGATGTAGAGAAGTATGTTCAAGGTTGTGGGACTTACCAAGAAACAAAAGAAAGTAGTCCAAATGTTGGTTTATATAAACCAATACTAATTTTGAAGAAACAATAGGAAGATATTAGTATGGATTTTCTATTAGATTTTCCAATAACATAAAGAGGACATGATTCTATATTTGTGTTAATTGATATGTTTTATAAGATACCACATTTCATAGCATGTAAGAAGATAAATTACGTAATGAATGTAGTTGACTTATTTTCAAAGAAATTGTAAGAATGCACACATTGCCAAGAAGTATGACTTCAGATAGGACAAGATTTATTGGTTACATTTAGAGTACACTATGGAAGAATACAAAGATAAAGTTGAAATTTGGTTCAACATATCACCCATAGATAGATGGATAGATATAAGTGGCAAAAATTATTTTGGGTAACTTGTTGAAATTCTTGGTAGGAGAGATGATAATAAATTGGAATTATTAGTAGTACAAGTTGAGTTTGCATATAATAATTCAATGAATAGGAATATAGGAAAGACAACATTTGAGGCAACATATGGAAATAACCAAAGGAACATTTTAGATCTTAGAGATAAGGCTAAGGTAGACCATTTTGATTTTTCCTTGGCTATTTAAAATTGAGGAGCTCACTTTTATTTTCCACCAAGGGTTTGATGCTATAACATCCAAA
Organism: Sequoiadendron giganteum; assembly: GCA_007115665.2. Taxonomy (NCBI): domain Eukaryota; kingdom Viridiplantae; phylum Streptophyta; class Pinopsida; order Cupressales; family Cupressaceae; genus Sequoiadendron; species Sequoiadendron giganteum. The sequence continues at coordinate 105,227,688 of CM021104.1, forward strand.
GTGAGATAAATCTAACATCAACTAAAAACATTTTATTTTTAATGTTGTTTTGTAGTTTTTTAACAATGTTTTAACAATCATATGGTAACTACAACTTGTATTTCCCACCATAAAGGAAATAGAAAAGTTCCAAACTATTTCTTAGGAACATAAAATTTCAATCCAAAATCATCACTTCTAGTTTGTGGAAACACTTTAATCTTGTGACAATGCTTAAAAAAATTCCAATGTTATCAGGCCCAAATATTTTTATTGTATGAACTACACCAGGATTCAATACACATTATTCATTGAATTCATTCTAAAATGTTCTTGTTGACCTTTCATGGCCCATAAATAAAAAACCAATTTGAGAGATCTTATGTGGGTCATCATGCATGAAGTAAGCCTTAGAAACCCAATAAATGGCTAAGTGTTAAAGTTTTTGGAATTTCAAGGTTTTGGTTGTTTGTTTGCTTGCATACCATATCTATCACTCTTGAGTTCCTCAATTTTAATCCTTTCCATCACTTACCTAAGTGTTTCAAGTTTCAATCAATGACCTTAGCCTGTAACCTTTATCGCCTTCCTTTCTAAGATATAAGTCCTACCCTCGATCATTGAAGTCTTGATGAAATCATTCAAAGAATAAAATATCTTAAGGTTTCAAGCTATGGGGATGGGTCATCCTCCTTAACTCTTGCCTTTTCATCTTAAACCTAAGTCTTTCTTATGATCCTCGATACTTAATGTACTTTCAAATTTCAATGATCGGGTCATCCCTCTAACTTTTGTCTTGTCCTTGTTGTAGAGCGTCTTGAATTTCTAATTAACTTAGTGTTACTAGGTAGAAACACAACTCAAAGGACTTGAGAATCCTTAACTAAACAGTTCATATTTTATAAGAGGCTACATTTAATTATCAACTAGGGACTCATAAAGTTTAGACAATGTTGGCACAATATATGTGTTCATTGATTCGAGACACATCCTACATCAACGGAGTATAAAAAATTACATATGTACAAAATACTATAAAATATGGAAAATAAAATGAATTGGTAATTCACAAAATAGGGGAAATGAATATAAATGGATGCCTTCTACTATGAGTACCTAATTCTTAAGAATGTAAGTTTCAATTGTTAAATCTAAACAATAGTATCCTAACCTAACTAATTCCTCTAGAGTATGAAACCAACATGAAGCATCAAAATTTAATTAAAAACTATAGAATGGAATTCATGAATTATAACACATGCATATAACTGGAAACTACTAACTATTTAATTCAACAATACATTATTTAATCTAACAACAAGAAATGAAGTGGATTAGCAGTACCTCAAGTGGCCTTTTCTTGAGTTGTTTCTTCCATAGAAGTTTTCAAACATTCATTACTTAATCAAAAAACCATTATATCAAAATAATTCCCTTTATTGCATCTCACATAATGTTGAATTCCTACATACAATCCAATAGGATTCTACTAAATATTTTTTATTTAATAACACATATTATATTGTTGTAACCGGTAATAGATAAATAAATTAACTATTCACAATCAAATTATTAACTAGATACTATATTTCTCCTTGACAACAAGATCCAACTATATAGGCTCTATGAAGAGTTTTATTCTTCTCGAACTGAAAACAAACTCATAAAGTAACTATCCACTCTTCCTCAAAGATAGGAAGAGGACTTAGTCTCAAATAGAAAATAATAACTATAAAGAAGGAGTAGGTAAACCTATTTAGAACTCTACACCCAACAATTTAAATTCTATAATAGAGACGTGTTCTTGAGAACAATCGTGTTATGAATCAATCCTACTAAGAATAGACTCCTTCTCTTAGTTGTATTATTTGGTGAGAAAGAGTGTTAAGTGGTTACTCATGGCTGATCAATAAATGATCACCTTCATGTTGAGTGAACAAGAAAACTGAGAGGGGGGGTGAATTAGTTGTATCAAATTAAAACATCTAAACCCTCAATAGTAATCAAATTCTCAAGCATTCATTAAACCCTTATTTTGTTAAAGTGATTAATCATGAAATGCAGATAAGAGAAATTGAAACAACAACACCATACACAAGAGAACACCAAATTTATGTGGAAAACCTAATGTAATGAGGGAAAAAAAACATGGTGAGGATTAGCTCAGAATATAAGTAATTGCAAAACTAGTACAAGGGATCATTGCCAGAATAGGACATGCTATCCAATAAGGCTCACAACCAAGGCTCACTTTCACAGAAAGAAAAATAATATAGAAGAGAAATGTTATACAAAGAAAATTATCTCAATGCAACAAGGAATATGCCACAATTACTCCAACACTTTCACATCCTTGATTTAAATATTATGAGCACCTTTAGCTCACTACCTTCAAAATTCCAACACTTTGAAGTTTGCACTTCTCTACACAAATTCACACCTATACTTTTGTAATTCACACCACACTCATCACTCGCATCTATCTTAAGATATTTCAACAAAACCACTCTTATTTATATCATCCTCAACCTTGAAAAACTTCTCCAAGGCTAGAAAAACATCCTTTATATTTACAATTTCAAATTAGGTTGGCACCCAAACATTCCTACAATGGATAGGAATGAAGGCAACCCATATAAATCTATAGTTAGGACCCAAATTTTTCCTAACACACCTCAACACACTCTCATAAACTTTGAAAGGTTTCACATGTAGTGTTAACACCAGGTTGGTCATTACCCATGCTAAACAACATTAAACTATTAAGTACACGCTTCCCATTTGACCAAGATGACACACAGACCAAACAAATATATTTTACACAAACTAGAACAATCCACAAACCACCTGAGATCCAATAAAGAATTCATCCAAGCTTGCATCATAGATATACTTCAACCCAAAACATCCAGTTAACTTCATACACACATTGACACATGAAACACACACTTTAATATACCAAATCAAGAACAAAATTGAATTCTTAAAGATATAAACATCATAAGAAACTTCCTAGATCTACATAACCTGAAATAAAAATATGGAGAAATGTGGAGCAAATACATTTCTCCGAGACCATTGAAAACCTGGTTCACACACTGGTTAACATATCTCACTCTACATGGTGATCCAGAAACCCAAACTCTAGATATAGAAATTGTTGATAACCTTGAACAGCATTAAGATCAGTGATATCATTAACTATGAGGGTTCATTTATCAAATTTAGAACCTGAGAGTTCCATAACCATTTCATTCTTCATAGATTTTAGTATTAGGACTGGTCTTAAGGTGCAAAGACCATTAACAACCCTAATTGTGTCCTTCATGATCATGTAGGGTTTGTAAAGCTAGATAAAATCCCATGAATGTGGTTCAAGATAATCCTTTCTCATTCCTTTCTTTCATAGAAGTCTGGAAAATCTTTCCAGATGTCCAACCCTTTTGTAGCAATATTCTCATACTCCAACTTGTATACTCCATTCTAATTTTATAGCTCATATTAGACTATTTCAAAAGAGGGTGTATGTTTAATCTCATTCTACAAGGCATGGCTATAAATCCTTATATCGTCATAGTACACAACACCCACATGGAATTTCAAAAATGTGCCATATTTGTCCACCTCCATTACTTTGAATGGAAATTTCTTATATTTGGGTCTTGGCCTCTCCATAACATCAATGACAATAGGTGTATCCATGATATTTATTTATGATACTAGGTCTTTACAAGAAGAAAAAAGAGAAATACCTATTAAAGTTGCCATTAGGGTTTGTACACAACACACACTGAGTCTTCCTCTTTTCCTTAGCTCTTGCATGCACTTGATAAATTTGAATGGGATCAATTTTGATCAAATAGGAACTAAATATTCTTCACACCAACCCTTATCAATTTGCAATAAATTCCCTTATTTATTTTTGACACTTAGTAGCTTTTCATTGTATGTGATATCATAGAGCTTCAAGATCATTCAACAATCTTTTGTAGGAAGTGTTTTTCCTCCAAAAATTTTGGAAAACATAATCATATTACCATTAACCATTATGTTGAAGACTTCAAAATCTCAAGTTTTTTAGGGGTTTGAAAAATTCACAAATGCAACTCCCCTTGAGCCAATAACTTCTCTTTTAGTTACCAAAGGATCCATCTACACCATGTTGAGATATAGATTCACTTTTTACTTCACTTTCTTCCTTCTTCTATCATAATTTGTTCATTTCCTTCTTTTTCTCACCAATTTCAAACTTATTTTGAGGAGAAACGAATCTTTCATTCTTTCCCTTGCAAAAAATTGCAATGTCACCTGCTTTATTACAATTATAGCAAATGATACTAGCTTGTAGACAAAAGTTAATTTTTCTCACATTAGATCTATAATTGGTAGCCCTATGACCAAACCTTACGACCAAATTTTTTGCAAGCATAACACTAATCAAGAAATTATTGAGAGTTCATACCATGGTATCTTGGAGGCCTAAAAGAATTTTTGACTCATTTTTATTTTGCACTCAATTGCCTTATGACCAAACTTATTATAGGTATAATAATTACCATTGAACCTAATAGGAGTAGTTTGGACAGGCTTCTTGGAATTCTTCTTCTTGTTCCAGACTGGAATGAAACCACCTTCTTTTTTGTTGTCTTTAATTTCTTTTGTATCTCCAAAGGATATATCCTTAGGCTTTTCAATGTAGGCTTTATCCTCCCTTGTTTCAGATATACATTCTGCTTTGAAGTTATCATACAAATTTGTAGATGCATTGATCATGGGAATTTTCCCTTTTTAAAAACCAAGTCTAGATATCTCTTTAGATAGATTTTGAGAGTTAATCAATTCATCAAGGACTTCAAAGCCTCATTTTAGTTTTATACCCTTATCAATTTTCTCTTTTGTCTTTTCAATTTCTTTCCTCAGAGTGACAATCTCTTTCTCAAGATTTGAACATTCAGTAGTTTTATCTTGTATCTTTGTATTCAAATAGTATTCAATCCTTTTGCATTTCTCAATCTTAAATTTCAATTGAAAGATCACAATCTCTGCCTGCTTGAATCCCTTTTCTTCTTCTACTTGAGCTTTTAGTTTTCCAATTTCCTCTTTTGATTCTTTGGCCTTTTCCTTTAATTTATCAATTGTCTCATTTGATTTTTCCATCATACACTCATATTTTATATTTTTTAATCTTTCTTCATCCACATCCTCAAGAGCATACCAGAGTTCACGTTCAAACTATACTTCACAATAATTTGGATTGATGCCTTGACCTTCAAGTTCCATTGACTCTAGATATGGCTTTGGGATAAACATATCATTGATCTTTTCTATAGGAACCATGTGCTCAAGTGTAGGATCTACCATATCTATTAGGATTTTTCAAGGTGCTTGGATCTTATACTAATTATTGAACACAATGTAGTGTTGAGAGGGACTGGGTGAATCAACATATATTAAAATTTAACCATTCTCATTTGTAGATCAAACATCGCATCACATAAATTGAAATAAGATAAAAATAAATAAAACATGCACCACATAAGAACACCATTTTTTTTTTACAAGGAAAACACAATGAGGGAAAAACCATGACGAGAGTTAACTCAAAACATATAGAGCTCACTCTGTATAAATATTAGCAATGTAGTTTGAGGCTCACTGCCTATGGACTTACAGACTAAGGTCTACAAACTTATGAAATGATACAAAGGACCTGATGAGACTTATTTTCTTAGAGTAGGATACATGGAAATAGTAATGAGAAACTAGAGCTTGAATTGCTATGAATGAAGCATTAGACTTATGTTGATGTTTTAGTACCTTTTTTGCACAATTACATAAGCAAACTGATTGCGTACACTTCACATTCATCATTCTTCTTAACACACACACACACTCTTCACTTCAAAATATTTTTTCATTTATAAACATTCGTCATAATAACATAAAACTCCAACTAAGTTGGCTCCACGATGACTATTAGATGAAACAATTGATATCACATGGGTCGGCTCTAAAACACATCCAAAGTAAAATAGATTTAGTTTCAGATAATCACATGCTATGTTGGGGCCCAACTACATCACAAAATATTCTCCAAAACAAGATTAATTGATTAGGATCAACCACGGATTAAGGAAGCAATTATGTTGTCCCAAATAGTATTAATATCATCAACATTGTCAGTGTTTGACTTCACTCTATCAAGGAGATACAAAAAACTCCATGTAAACCAAGAATTGAATAATATAGGTAATCAAAAACATCCCTACAACCTTCTCTTGAAATATTTGATCATCTTATGCAGTTGTAATTGAATAACTCCATTGAATATTCATGAATATAGCATACCAGACAAACCGCAACACACTATAACTTGAAGATTGAGCTTATGGACCACCAACCCACTTGATACTATCAAATAATATGCATTAATCATTACTGAACATGTTCTAAAAATTTCAAGGCCATACCTACACTTTTGGAGAAATGAAGTGCATTCCAAAAAAACATTATCATTGCATCACACTAGATCAGGGCATAAATCAGAACAATTTCAACTATAAATTTGACTGTGGAAGGTGTGAAGACTTGATTTCTTGGAAATAACACATTCATAGATTGACCAACATATCATTTTAATTTCAATACTGAATCTTCTTCAGCAGAACGATGTGGTCCAAAATACCATAACTCTACCATAGAGTCTTCGTTGTGAATTCCTTAGTGAAGCTTTTGCACCTTATCTCTACATGTAGTACAACAAACTAAAATGATATTAATGTAAACATATTGTAGACACATAAATACATTTGTATCATCCTATGCATCAGAGTTAGACCACCATTATTCCTTATACTATTATGTAGACTTGCATCAACAGATATAAAATCATAATAACTATCTTTGGAGTAAGTACATACATTAACATCATATCTGACATCAATGGTAGACCCTATTGGGTTGAAATAAATAAAATCACCTACTTCCAACAAATAGTTACACCAATATCTTCATCGATTGAGGGGATAAATATTCCCATAGTGTCTCTCTAGATCTGCATACAATAGTTCTTTGGTCTTCAAATGGTGGTCCCTACACACTGTTAGTGAATAGTTCTTGTTTTATTTGTCAGTGCCTATTAATCCTAATGCTAGAAATAAAAACTTACTAATCTATAAAAGTAATGAATTTAAATTCAAAATATAAATAGGATTTTTGAACTTAGCACCATCCTTGGTAATAACGCCAAAATACAGAGCTTCCCCTAATGTTTAATTCATTGATGTAGATGATCATACATATAGCTTAATGGACCTATAGATCCCTAACTTAAGTAGTTCATCATTCAAGAGAGAGATTCATTAAATTATCAACCAAGGAGTTGTAGACTTTAGATGATATTGACACCATATGTGCATTCAAGAATCCTAGACATCTGATAGGTGATTGAACAAGGATAAATTTATCAAAAGCTTTTAACTAAAAATAACTGCTACCTAAAGAATAGAGTAAGAAAATACTAATAAATTTTAAATTCTATAGGTACTTATCGCATATGACTATAACTGATAATTTTTTATGATACAACATGTCCTAATTCAACAAATCATTCAAAATTTTGAACAAATTATAACATTCAATATAATGTAAGTTGGAAAGTATAAACTATAAATTACAATACATAGTATAATAAATTACCTAAACTGACATGGCTCTGCAGTACCTGAAGTGGCCCTTGCTTGAGCTACTACATCCATAAGATCTTCTTTAATTACTTAACTCAAGGAAACATATAAAAAATCTTCTCTATTATATTCCAATCATACACATATCTTTGAAAAGAATGTAACAAAATCTTCAATTCAATCTAATATATGCAAATATCTTGTTGTTGGAATTCTCGATAGAATATCCTCCTATATAGGGTCTATGAGAGTCCATTTATTTGAAAACTATAAAAAACTAAAAGTAGATGTCTACTCTCCCATGAAAACAGGAAGAGGGCTAAGTCCTTCAATTAAAAAATAATTAGTAAGAACAAGAGTGTAGAAGTTGAATAAGGACTCTACACTATTTAAGATAATTTTTATAAACTAAAAAAATGCCCTAACAAAGCAACCCTTATTATAACTAATACTCTTTATTGGAATAGACTCCTTTCTCCTCCATAATTTATTGAAAAGATGGAGTGAGACTTGGCCATCTATGATCACATACTCAAATCATCACCTTCATCTTATTCTATAAATATGCTCATGTTGTAGCATATTAAATCCCCTAGCTACATTAAATTTTCATCCTTATGTTGCAGCTTGAGAAACCTTTTGTTGTGGGTTGGAAGATTCTTGACTACAGAAGTTAGTCCTGATTTCTTTAAGGCATTTTCATTGTTAGCAATTATTATTAAACATGAAACTCTACTAAACTCATAGACACTCAAAGTTCACAAACACATCCATTGATACAATATATATCACATTCAAATGCTTTGAAATTCTTAAAGTACATAAATATTTTTGGTAATTTCTTTTGTATTTTAGTAGAAATAAGATAAAAACATGCAACTACGATAAGGAAATTGGAAATTCTTATGACTCATCACATAAATAGTCTACCAAACTTAGCATTTTATTATTTTTTATAACTAAGCAGTAGGATGTTCTTCTACAAAAAATAACGTCCTCTCTAAAAAGAAAAAAAAGGACACAAATGGCTAAAACATGCTCTTATAAATTTTTTGTCTGATCCTCTAGTATAGGAAGAGAGGAGAAATCATGTCATCTCCTCTTTGATATTTTTAACTTATCTCTCCAAGCTTGTGTGAGATTATTTTGAGCTTCATCAAGAGGAAATAAATTAAACAAGAGCACATCTCTATCCAAATAATCAAGTCATAAATTATCCTTGGCCCTATTACTAATGTTAGAAGATAACCATGCCACTATAAGATCTCTAAAAGATATTGTAAATTTCCATACAACCAGTCCTACATGAAGCTCTTCTCTTGAAAAGAGATAGAGAGTGGAATTGTGGTTGATCCTACAAAGATTTGAGCAATCATGGATTGGCCAACACCTAATAATATGCATAAGGAACACAATTTTATGGTACTATCCAAGGAAATGTGTTATATTATTTTTTTCAAATTGCAAATCTCATTTCCTGACTTCTAAGGAAAGGTAAACAATTCAAGTCGATGGAAAAGTGCTCAAAATATTTTTGAATTATGAAGGAGAAATTAACTTCTACTCTAACTCATAGAGTTCTTGATCTATAGGGTTATTTTTTGTTCATTAATAATGCATCAGGAGAAGGATTGGGGCATTCTCATATAAAGCGATCAAGTTGTGGCCTATAAATCAAGGAAACTTTGATAATATAAATTGAATTATTCTCCACATGACTTCAAATTGGAAAAAATTGTGCATGCCTTGGAATTTTGGAGGTATTACCTATTAGGGAATCACATTGAACTTGAGTGAAACAATCAAGGACTTATTTATATATTCAAATATCCAAACCTAGATGCATTCTAAAGCCATTAGCTAGAACTATTGTCTGAATATAAATTGGACATAAATTACATAAAAGGTAAAAATAAATAAGTAGTTTATTCTCTTACTTGTAGGATGCATATTGCAATAATAACCACTTTTCAAACAACCTTCCAAGAGAAAGTCTTGAGGAATTCTCCAAGCAATGAATTTTATGTATAAGTCAAAAATGTACTCTCAAAAACATCCCAAGATTCTAAGTATGATGGATATTGATTTGAATCCAATGGGTTGCTAATATGTAAATATAGAATTCTCATATGAAAGTAATGTGACTTGAGAAACTTTATTTTAAAGGAATATCATTATGCTCCTTATTTGAGACACTTAGGAGTAAGTATGTCGTTAGCTGACTTGAAAACAATATATATTTGGAAGGGAATGAACTAGGATGCCCACAAATTTTGTTGCTAAATGGTTAGAGTGTTAGTGAGTCAAGGTTGAATAGTAGAATCCAACATGATTGATATATCCACATGATGTCCCTAAGTGGAAATGGAAATTCATTAGCATGGATTTTATCCAAGGAATTCCTAAATCAAGGAATCTTCATGATATGATTCTAGTAGTGGTGAATAAACTCGCCAAAGTTTCTAACTTCATTTCGGGTAACTTAACTCATAGGGTTCTATTTTTAGATAGTATATTTGTTCAAGAAACCTTTCATTTGCATGGAGTTTCTAAAAAGATCATCTCAAGCAAAGATGCATGGATGACCTCAAATTTTTGGAAAACCACTGTTTAAAGCTTTAAGGGCTCAATTGAATATTAGTTCCAATTATCTTCTTGAGACTTACAATCAAACTAAGAGAGTTAATAAAGTTTTTAAGGATATATTATGTATGTTTTGAATTAAATTTCAATAGAGTTAGGAGAAACAATTTCCTCTTGTTGAAATTATTTATAATAATTCTTACCAATCTACTATTAAAATGACTCTTTCCAAGGTGTTGTATGGTAAAAAATTGTAGAACAATTAATAGTTGGGACATACTAGAGGATAGAATTTGCATCTAGGACTAGAGATGTTGATATAGATGAAAGAACACGTTAATTTGATTAATCATAAGTTGGTTGAGGCCAATTATAGGTAGAAGAGTTATGCAAATTCAAAATGAACTCCATGAAAACTTAGTGTTGAGGATAAGGATTTTTTGTTAGTGTAATTAATATTTAATTACACTTGCATAACTTTAATTAGGTTTTGCTTAGGTAATAATTAGTTTACTTAATTAATAAGTAAGCTTTATTTAGTTGAGTTTTTTTTAGGTCAACATTAGGGTTGCATACATTGCTTTTATAAAGAAATTCTCTTATTGTAATTTCTTAATTCCTAAATAATATCAATTTTCACATTGACATGCAAAGCTCTACTTTTTTTATGTTTTTCTCTTTTGTGGACGGTGTTTAGGTTTGCATGTCTGATCTTGGTTTTCTAACATGGTATCAAAGCATTGACATTCAACCCCTTCTCAAATTCTAGAGAAAATTATGCAGAGTTCGTTTGGGGTTCCTTGAGGATTTTTTGCCTTGAGTTTATTTATGCAGCATCTTGGATCAGATCGAGCACCACCATTGGATTCAGAGCACTGGAAAAAGTCAAGAATGACTTTTATTTTTGTGATTTTGGTCATCATTGAAGAAATTTGTGAGGGTTTCAAGCTCGGTGATTTTTTGCTAGCTTTGGAGGTAGCTGATTTTTCAGAGCATTTTGAGCATGAATGGAGGTCACCATCGCATTCGCAATGGCCAAAAACCCAAAGCATTTTGAGCATGAATGGAGGTCACCATTGCATTCGCAACGGCCAAAAACCCTAAGGACACCTTTCATTTGGTCGATTTCTGAGCACTTGATCTGGAAGGCAAAAAAATTTTGCTAGGGAAGCCATACGGCCTCCCCAACATGCACTCCTACACCCACTCAAAACTGCCATGCATTTTGCAGTCTCACTTCCAGTTCATAAGAGAACCCACGTCCAACTACCTATGTAATACTAAGTATCTAGTCTCATCACGGGCCTCCAACCACAACTCAACCTCCCACTAACTCCACTAACTTAACCCAAAACCACCAAACACAACCCCACCATGGTATTCCATGTATTTAATTAGGTCTCACCAAAAATCCCCAACACTTTCACAGACACCCGTCAATCTTGTACTTCTGAACCACCAACGCCAACCATCAGACAACACTTTGTCCTCTTAATCTTTACTTTGCTCTAGCATTCTTGCATAATCTGCATACGACGGAATTAAAAATGAGATACTCCAAAGTCGTCCTGGCACATTCATCTTGGTGCACTTATTTCTTAGCATTTTTGTTTTAGCTTCTAATTTATTTTGCTCTGAATCAGATGTTCATTTTATGCTTCCCTCGGAAGCCTCATCTTTTTCCATGATCTCCATTTTGCTATCTTTGCTGGAAAGATATTCCCATGCTGCTGTCCATGCACTTTTCCTCAGACTGCTCCAAGCTGATCTGATTGAATCCATATTTTGAATCTGATGGCTATTTGGAGATCACCTGACACCATGCCTTGGGAGGGCAACTGCATCTTGTACCTACTCTAACATTCATTCTCACATCTACTATCGCTTCATGGATCTCTGTGTTCTTAGCTTGATTTCAGTGTCTGGGTCCTGTCACTTCTTTCATGATTCTGACATACTTCTTGTAAACAAAAAGCATCTTCCTTGCTTTTTGATCATGTGTTCTTCCCGGCTTCATGATCTCATTGTTGTCTCATCAGATTATTTTCCTCTACCTCATTTTGTACATGGTATCTCGGATCACTTTATATACAAGACCTATCTCTTTGCATTCATTCCTTTAATTTTAGGAAAACATGTTTATTTGGCCTCCCAAGTTGCACCTCTCTATAGGTGTTAGTGTAATTAATATTTAATTACACTTGCATAACTTTACTTAGGTTTTTCTTAGGTAATAATTAGTTTACTTAATTAATAAGTAAGCTTTATTTAGTTGAGTTGTTTTTAGGTCAACATTAGGGTTGCATACATTGCTTTTATAAAGCAATTCTCTTATTGTAATTTCTTAATTCCTGAATAATATCAATTTGCACATTGACATGCAAAGCTCTTCTTTTTTGATGTTTTTCTCTTTTGTGGAAGGTGTTTAGGTTTGCATGTTTGATCTTGGTTTTCTAACATTTTTTGAGAGTGAAACCCCATAAATTTTTAATTAAATTTGGTAAGTCAATCAAGATTGGTCCTAGATATATGGGCCCATTTGAGGTCCTAGAAGTGGTCAACCTAGATGCATACAAAATTTCTTTACAACCTACTCTTTCCTATTTGCACAATATTTTTCATGCTTCATAACTAAAGAAATATGTGTGATTTTTCTCATGTGCTCAATAGGAATGATCTTCAGGTTCTACACCTAGGAGTGTTTATGATCAAGCTTCTCAAGGTGTTTGATTTTATCAAGCTACATTTGCATAAGAATTAAGTCACTCAATGCAAGGTCTAGTTGGACCAATACTTGAAGGATAGTACCACTCGAGAGGACTAGAAAGAGTTCCACCAATATTTTCCTGATTTTTTTCTCTAAGTTTAATTAGTATTTTTACTATTTTTTATACTTGCAATACTTTCTTCAACTAACCCATTGAGAAAAATGACTTTTCTTAGGAGTGGAAAGATGTTACACCATATTTTGGAACAATTATTAAATACATATTTTAATTATTTGTTATAGTAGTTAGATGATGTTTTTGAAA
>CM021104.1:105241066-105298582 GCA_007115665.2 Sequoiadendron giganteum
ACCATCCATGATCCGGAGGCTCCCATTTGGTGTTCCTCCTAGCTAATAGTTTCCTATTGTCAAAGACATTAGCATTTAGATCCTGGTGCCATTTCTTAGCCATTTTTATTTCAAAGTCCCTCGGCCCAAACTTAGGAAGTTTTCCATCAAAGAGGGAGATATTCTCCTCTATGAGCCTAACACCAATCCCAAACACCTCCTTGGGGCTCCGCTCAGTATTCCTGAAGACCCAGTTATTCCTCTCCTTCCATAAACACCAACCCAGGATAGGGGGGTCTGCCTCCAAATTTCACAAACCAGAGGATGCAAAAAAGGCCCATTCCAGCCCATAATAAATGATAAAAGATCCTTGCTCATTACCCACTCTACCCCAAGTTTCTCATAGGCCACCCCCCAAACTTTAGCAACAAATGGGCAGTGAAGCAAGAGGTGATTGACAGTTTCTTTCCCCTCTTTGCAGAGAAAGCATCGATTGGGAAAGCATAATCCCCAGATTCTCAAATTGTCCTGAGTCAAAATCCTATTGTGACAGGCCGTCCACCAAAAAAAAAATATTTTAGGGATCAAGCGCCTATTCCAAAATCTCCTCTAGTGTTCTTCCACAAAAGTAACATTAGTCAACAGACTGTAAGCGGATCTGACTGAGAGATCCCCCTATTTATCTAAAGCCCAAAAGAATTCATCCTCTCTAACATAGGAAGGAAATCTAAACCTGGATAGTAACACCTGAATCGATCTAGCAAGACAACTAAGATCCTGCAAGTGGGGGAAACAAAGGGCTAGCTCTCTCTAAATCCTAGCACCAGGAGGGCCAGACACATAGTCACTGATGTAAGTCCCAAAGAATCTCTGAGCAACAATCATCACCCCTCGAAAGTCAGAATCAACCAAAGGGAAATCTAAGAGCCAAGCATCTTCCCAGAATTTAATTTTGATCCCATTCCCCATTTTCCATTTTATCCCCTTTTTTAGCAGACCTTGAATGCTACAAATACTCCTCCAGATAACCGAACCGAGAGGGTGGGGTTCCGAAAGACAATCAATCAGAAGCCTGTTTTGAAGGTACTTGGTGTTAAGGATTTTACACCAGTCCTTGGAATTCCTTAAATGATCCCACCCAACCTTAGCAACTAGTGCCCTATTAGAGGGCGCAATCTTCCTTATTCCAAGCCCCCCATTAGATTTAGCCCGATTGACTTTTTTCCATTTAACTAGAGCAATCTTCTTTTTCTCCTCAGTCCCGACCCAAAGAAAATTCCTTTGAATCCTTTCCAACTTTTCCACTATATACATAGGCATCCTAAAGATAGTCAGAAAGTAGGTGGGGATACCTTGTATGGCCAGTAATGAGTTGCAACTTGCCAGCATGACTAAGTAAGGATCCTTTCCACCCAGCCAACTTCCTCTGAATCCTTTCCAGAATAGAGTTCCAAAAATCTGGTTGAACCTCCTTGACCGTAAGTGGAAGCCCCAGATAAACCAACGGGAGAGAATCACTAACACATCCAAGAATAGCAGTCACCCTGTTTTCCAAATTAGGAGAGCAATTAAAGAAATAAATCTTACTTTTGTTGTAGTTGATGCACTACCCAGAGTAGGAGGCATAGCTATTAATACAGGCTTTCCATTTCCTAGCTTCCAAAATAGAAGCCTTCCCAAATAAGAAAGTATCATCCACAAATTGTTGCACAACAATCAGACAGAGGGAGGTAGCTGCTCTAACACCAGATATGGAGCCCTCTGACAATAGAATAGTAAAATTTCTACTAAGCACATCAGCAACAATAATAAAGAGGTAGGGAGAGAGAGGATCTCCCTGCCTGAGCCCCCTACCAACAAAGAAGAACCCGTAGGGGGATCCATTAACCAAGACCAAGAATTTAACAGTTCTAACACATTCCATAATGAACTCAATGATCTGACTGTTAAAGCCAAACTTAGCTAGGACCTTTGAAATAAATTCCCACAGAACCTTGTCATAGGCTTTGGATATATCAAGTTTAAGCACCATTCTCACATTATTACATCTATCCATAGAGTGGGATAGTTCATGGGTAGTCAAAGCAGCATCAAGAATATGCCTCCCCGAGACAAACCCCTTTTGAGTGTGGCTAATAATTTTGTCAAGAAGAGGTTTGAGACGGTTAACAAGAATCTTAGAGAAAATTTTGTAGATAGTGTTACATAGGCTAATAGCTCAGAAGTCAGACATTAAAAGTGGCTCACTAATCTTAGGTATAAGAGCAATAAAATTGTGATTCATTTGTTTAAGAATCTTACCAGATTGGAAGAAATCCCTAGCTGTAAGAACCAAGTCCCAACCCACAGTATCCCAAAAAATTTGAAAAAACCCCGGAGGAAACCCATCAGGGCTAAGAGCTTTGAATGCCCCCATGCTAAAAGTAGTTAGCCTAACCTCTTCCATGGAAACACTCTTAAGAATGCTCAAGTTGTCCACCAGAGAGATGGACTCAGGAAGATTTGGAGCATCCAATCATCCATATTCAAGTTTGGAACCCCTGTAGGGGCTGAGAGAGCCTCCTTGAAATAATCAGCCGCACATGACTTAATAAGAGCTTGGTCAGTAATGACCTCCCCAGAATTATTTAACAGCTTAGAGATTTGGTTCCTTTTCTGGTGTTTGACAACAGAAACATGAAAAAAGGAAGTGTTCCTATCTCCTTCCTTCAGCCATTGGATTCTCGATTTTTGCTTCCAGAATACCTCTTCATTTTTTAGAACTTTTTCCCATTCCATTCTGACATCCTTTTCCTGATTATTAATCCGTTGACTAAAATCTCCCTTATCCATATCCTGCTGCAAGGTCCTCAACCTCCCCTCAAGCTGTTTTTTTTTCTGAAAAACATCACCAAACACATTCCTGTTCCGACCTTTAACCATTAGTTTAATATGTTTGAGTTTATAGCATAGCCTAAACATGGGGGACCCTTAGACAGAAATATTCCACCACTCAGCAATTTTCATCTTGAAGTCGGGATGGGAGTTCCACATTAATTGAAATTGAAAGGGGTAGGGCCCGCTAGAAGGGTGAATATTCGTGGTCAGCAGAAGAGGGTTGTGGTCAGAAACCGTCCTAAGAAGAGCAACAAGATTGGCTCCTAAGATATTGGTCCAATGGGGAGAATAGAGGAAACGGTCAAGCCTAACCTGAATCAAACCAGCACCCGCTCTTCTATTAGACCAAGTGAAGCGCTGGCCCCGAAGGTCAATATCAATTAACCCCGAAGAACCCATGAAGTTTGCCAGATCATTCATGCTATCTGTGTAATCCAGGAGACCCCCACTTTTCTCATATGGCAATAAGGGAGAGTTGAAATCTCTAGCCACCAGCCATTGCCCGCCCTTATTCATATTAATTTTAGACACCATATTCCTCCAAAGAAAATTCCTCGAGTTTCTCTGGTTGGGAGCATAAATATTAATTATAGACCAAACAACTCCATTAACAAAGAGCGAAACCCCAATGCTATTTTTACAATGGAATAATTCTTGGCCCTGCAAACAGGAAGGATTCCAAAGCACAACCAACCCCCTGGAGGCTCCCTCAGCATCACTATGAATAAATGAACCATTAGGCTAGATAAAGCTAACAACCTTTCCAAAATTTACCATCAACATCTTAGTTTCCTGAAGGAGAAAAACATCAATCTTATGCTCCATTATATAGTTTTTCAGGGCACATTGTTTGTGCAAACTATTAAGTCCCCAAATATTCCAAGACATAATCCTCATCTCTGACCTTTTTTTGAGGACACTTCTAATGTCCTCTGCTTCCCCAGGGCAATCTCGTTTTTTGTTTCACGCATTCTAGTGGATCTCTGTGAGGGTCTCCTAGGCTTGGAATCCCCTCCCACATCTACCTTCTTCTTCCTACCCTTCTTCTTAGGTGTGGTCCATATCCCTCCCTCTTCAGCTTTCTCCAGCTTTAAACATTCCAAATTTTCAATAGATTCTTTAACCAATCCGGAACTCTCTTCCTCCCAAATTTCACCTTCTTCAACCAAATCCCCACAGGTCCCCAAAGTAACAGGCAGCGGATCAACAACCGAAGAGCTAGGGCCACAACCCTTATCAGGATCCTTAATAGACAAAGCGACAGCAGCCAAGGATCCAGGATCTTGAGGCACTAAAACCTCCTGAGATAAGGTTTCCAAAACCGTAGAGCCATTAGGTTTCAAAACAGGGTGAGAAACACCAAGTGAAGGAGGACTCGAAGAACGCAAAGGAGACCGAACCAGATCTGGGGGAACAATCTCTAGATCACCCGACGGCCTTGCAACATCCTTAGTCAGGATCTTGGGGTTAGACGCAGACACATCCACAACCACCTTACTGACCGCCGATTTACAATTAGAGATAAGGTGCCCCGTTTAGCACATCTTTGACAGTACACCACTGTGTTTTCATAACAAATGGGTTGAACCCAGTTTCCCAACTTGGAGCATAGCTTGATAGAATTGGGAAGAACTTTATCAACGCAAATTTTGACGCAAAAACGAGCAAAGACTAACCTTGATTTAGATTTAGTGACCACATCCGAAGTAACAAATTGTCCCAATGAGTCACCGACAGCCTTAAAAATGGTTTCATCCTAGAACTCAAGAGGTAAGCCCGACAGTCGCACCCAAATAGGGGCCGACATGTTAAGGTCTATAGCAGGATCAAACCCAGGCTTCCACCTGCACAAAGCCAAACTGTGTTTCCCATAAACCCACAGGCCCGATGACAAGGTATGCACCAAATCCTTGGTAGCAGCAAAACGGAAGAGGAAGAGGCCGCTAGCCATCGCGCAGACCTCCAAACTGCCCTTAAGCCTCCATTTCCTAGACACCCACTTTTGAACCATATCCACCATAGAATGAAAAGAGAGGAATCTTCCCACCACCACATTCTCCATGGAGGAGAGGATCCTGTCACTAACCGTGTCAGGAGTTTCAAACACGGAGTTAGCAAACGTGACCGACTCAGGGGGGGCCAAAAACGAGTAGGCTAGGTTCCCACTAGTCAGAATATTCTTCCAAGCAGCAATCCAAGGAATCTCAGCCATCGACACAAAAGAGACGCCCGGAACTGCCACATCCTTTAAAATGCCTACAAGAAAAGGCGTAGATCGCATAGGGGGGGTACCCTCCAGACACATCCTCACAGGAGGAGAGCACGGGTCGGGGGGGGGGCAGGGGACCCATAGGAACCCCCACGATAGAGTCTACCATGCGAGTAGAATTCAAAACTTCAAAACGAGCGGGAGCGGGAGCTGAGTGTAGTTAGATGATGTTATGAAAATATATAATTTTATTTTATATAGATTTTGGATATGAGTGATTGAAATGTGACGATTCTTCTTTCATGTACTTATGTGAATGAAAAATATAATGGTTATGAAATTTCAACTTTGAATTTTATCACTATTATAAATAATGGTGATGCAAGTGCATCTACGGTTGCCAGCCAATTGGCACTATTTGATTTTTGCTCAATTTTGATGTGCAGAATTATTTAATGGACATTTTGGGTATTTTAATATTGTAATGTCCAAAAGTAAGATTAAATAAATTGGACATATTTTGGTTTGAACCTTGCCTTGGGAAACATGTCATATTTTATAATTTCTAATTTCTAATTTCTAAAAAGAAACATGGGCATGGGGTTCTTGGGAATTGGAGAATTTTGAATTTATAATTAATGTACAGGCATGATTTGGATGCTTAGGTGGAGTTGGATTGAAAATTTGAATTGACAATTCAATTGGAGAAGTGGAGGAATGATGGTGTCGAGTAGTGGTGGCCTACCTAGATGGAAGTGAAATAGACATGCATTAGGGAGTTGAGAGAATGTCACTTTCTATCATTAAATATTTTTCTAGGAGGGGGCATGGGTTTAGAGGTAGTGGAGTCGGTTAGTGGTATTGGCAGGGTGTTTTGGGTTAATTATTTTAGCTTTTAGTTTTGTCTCTGGTTCCTAATTTTGGAGTTGGAGGATTTGGGTGTAGAATTCCTAAGAGGACATTTTCAGAATTAAAATTATAGATGGAAGGAAAAAATCAATGGTAAATATTTTGTTGAAGGTATTGGTGGTTATACACTTTGATTTCCAAAATTTGTGTGTTGGTGAAAGAAGTTGGAGAAGGAATGAAGGCATATCTATAGATGAATTTATTGCCTATAATAAGTCATATATTTCTAATTTTTCATTTATTTTTAGTCCTAAAGGCTGCCTTTGTATTTCCTTTCATTTTGAATGTAATGCATAGAAGTTATAGATTCCTATGAGAAAATATAGATTACAATTGTTGCTGATTTTTGGTGTCTTTATTTATTTTAATTCATCAAATTATTTTATGAGTTTTGGTGTCTTTATTTATGCAGAAAATGGAGAACCACTAGTCACTAGAAGAGGCTTGATGAACAAGGGAAAAGAACCAGATCAAAGGAAGAGATTATTTTGAACAAGATGTAAGTATGAAGGTAAATTATGTAATGTGATTATTGATGGTGTTAATATTGACAATATTGTTTTTGAAGAATTGGTGAATAAGTTATAGCTAGAAGGGAGAAGGCACACATCCATATAGGATTATTTGGTTGCAGGATGACTATAAGGTTTTTTTGAATGAACAATGCTTGGTAAGATTTAAGATTGGTGATTAATATGATGATTTTTTGTGTGATATTATGCCTATGGACATTTTTCACTTGTTATTGGGAAGACCTTGGTAGTTTGATAGGAAATCAGTGCATCAGTATGCCAATACCTACTTCTTGATGAATGATGGAGTCCAACATAAGATGAAACCTTTGAATAAAGAAGAAGGAAAGGTATGTAATGACACTAGAAAATTCTTAATGAATGGAGTTAGAAAATAAGTGAAAGAGAATGAGGACGAAGATTATGATTTGCTAATGCAAGTTGCAGTAGTGTTGATTATGTTCAAAAGGGGTAGAGTGAAAGTTTTATTGGAGAAAGAAGAGGTATAATCATATTTTTATTTTAAAAATGTTGCTAATTTATGTGAGCATGGTAATATTAGTGAAGAAGAGGATATTACAACAATGAAATCATTTTTCTAGGTGAAGGTACTACAATTTAAAGTGAGGAAAAAAATGATCAAGTAGGGGATAATTTATTTGATGAAAATATTGGTGATCTTGTGATTGATAGTTTATTGCAAGATGGGAAGGATGAATCTTGTATTTGTTTGACTAGCATTGATGTTAGTGCAGAGGAAAAAGATATTGCAAATAAAGGTTATCTTCTAGAAGGAAAAGAGAAAGAGGAACATAATGATGGGACCAATATTGGTGAGGAACAAGTTGTTGCAATGGTGGCAGACGAAGAGGTAGCACATAAATTTTACTAAGATAAAGGAAATGAATGCTTATGATTTTCTAGAATTTTATAGTGCATATTGATGGAAGTTATATTATGTAAAAAGGTGGAGAAAGAGAGGTAGGATGAAGGATGGAATACAACCTTTATACAACCAAGAATTAAATTGAGATTTAGACAACCAAGATGATTCTTCTATAGGTCTCTCAAACTATTTTACCAAATTCTCAAAATATTGCTTGTACCTTGTGCTCTTACTCACCTTGTTGTAAAAAATTAATTCTATCTTCTTCCTCACTTTTCCCTGTAACTTGATGTCTCTTCCATCATTCATCCTACCTCTCTTTCTCCCTCTTTTTATATAATCTAACAATGACAAAGGAAGAGGTAATGCATGTGATTTTACTAAGATAAAAGAAATGGATGCTTATGATTTTACATAATTTTATAGTGCAAATTGATGGGAGTTAGATTGTGTAAAAATATGGAGAAAGAGAGGTAGGATGAAGGATGGAAGAGACATCAAGCTGCATGGAAAAGTGAGGAAGAAGATAAAGGGAATTTTGGACAATAGGGTGAGTAAGAGCACAACCTGCATAAGCAATATTTTGAGAATTTGGTAAAATGGTTTGGGAGACCTATAGAAGAATCATCTTGGCTATATGAAGCTCAATTTAATCACCTTGGTTATCCTCTTGAGAACTGATAGAGTCACTTTTCTTCTACCATGGGTGTGTGATGCAAGTGCATCTATGATTTCCAACCAACTAGCACTATTTATTTATTTTCTCAATTTTGATGTGTAATTATTTCAATGGAGATTTTGGGGTATTTTTAATATTGTAATGCCCAAAAATTGGATTAAATAAATTGGACATATTTTCATTTGAACCTTTCCTTGTGAAACATGCTAGATTTTATAATTTATAATTTAAATTTTCCAAAAAGAAACACGGGCATGATATTCTTGGGAAATGGAAAATTTTGAATTTATAGTTAATGTACAAGTGTGATTTGGATGCCCAAGTGGAGTTGGATTGACAATTTGAATTGGAAATTCAATTAGAGAAGCAGAGGAATGATGGTGCTGACTAGTGGTGGCCTACTTGGCTGGAAGTGAAACCAACATGCATTGGGGAGTTGAGAGAATACCATTTTCTTTCATTAACTAATTTTCCAAGAGGGAGTATGAGTTTGGAGGTAGTGGAGTTATTGAGTGGAATTGGAAGGGTGTTTTGAGTTAATTATTTTGGATTTTGGTTTTGTTTTTGGTTCTTAATTTTTAGAGTTGGAGGATTGGGGCATAGAATTCTTGGGAGGAAATTTTCATAATTGAAATTGTAGGTGGAAGGAGAAAATAAATGAAAAATATTTTTTTGAAGGTGTTGGTAATTGTGTACTTTAATTTTTAGAATTCGTATGCAAGTCCAGGAAGGAAAATGCAAGAAGTTGGAGAAGGAATGAAGGTATATTTGTAGATGACTTTGTTGTTTGTAACAAGTCATATAATTCTTCTTTTTCATGTATTTTCAGTCCTCAAGACTACCTTTGTATTTCTTTTCATTTTGAATGTAATATATAGAATTTTCAAGTGCCTATGAGCAAATATAGAATGCAATTGTTATTGATTTTTGGTGTCTTTATTTATTTTAGTTCATCAAATTCATGTATATTTTTGGAGCGTTGAGAGTTGTAGTTAAAATCTCTTACATCAAATGGATAGATAAATGACATACATGAACAAATATAAGTGATTAATGAGACTCCATGTTTCATATTATGATTTTGTTGATTTATACAAGATGGTTATAAATTTTATATATGTGTGTGTGTGTGTGTGTGTGTGTGTGTGTGTGTGTGTGTGTGTATGCGCGTGCGTGTGCGTGTGTGTGTGTGTGTTTATATTTGACTAAAATAACTATATTTTTGTAATGAGGTCAATGCAAGATAAATTTCCATTCCCCTCTCAATTGAGGAGGGAGAGCATCATTAGGGAGATGATAGCAGATCGAGGAGATTCAATGTCTTATACCATGTGTTGAGAACTTATTTATGCACACACCACTACTTAGAATGTTATGTACTTTGTTGGTTATTCATGTATATAATTTTTCATTAAAGTACCACAAAGTCATGTTGCTTGTTTTAGGTGTATTGGTCTAGAGTTTTCATAAATGTTGAGTTTTTTATTGTTGTCACCTTGATTGCAAGTAGATTTGTCAAAATAATATCATTATTTTTTAAGCCCTTAGCATCAAGTCAAGATTAGAATAAATCTCTTTGTCATGCATTTAGAAGTCTTGCATCTTCTTGTATGATTGAGAATGCTTCATTGTTGAGTTAATATATATATATAATATAGAAAAAAAATATTTTGGTTTTAATTTTTTGGAAGAGTGGGAAATTTGACTATAGTGAGTTGGCTAAAAATGATGTCATTTTCCCCCATCTTCTCCATGAATCCCTTATGTTTCTCAATAAATCTAGAATGGAGGTTAAGGGAAGTAAATTATACTAAATTTATTAGCAAAGAATGAGAAAATGGTGGGGGTTCAAAATTGGAGAGAAAAGGGTAGAACATAGAAAGAACAAGGTCTTGGTTTTATTTATTTTGGCAACGAAAAGAAGGGAAAAGTGGCACAAAATAAGGGTGGAGAAAAGGAATAGGATAAATGGAAACATTTTAGGTCATATCATTTCTCAAAAATCACTATTTTTTTGGAAATTTGTGGGCATAATTTTACTTATTTTTTGAGTGTCTAAGATCAAGATTGCGTGTTTTAAAATGTAAAACCCTAATATTTTTTGTGGACATTTTTCTTTTCAGTACAAGAATTTGATTTTTCTCTAGATCTATTAGTGGATATTGGAATTGAACCGAACATTTCCCTCTTGGGTATTTATTAAAAACCTCTTAGCTATATTTATGAGGATAAAATATGGTATACATATACACGTATATGTTGGAAGTTTGTCATATATTGTCATTGATGTCACCATGTTGGTCTGGTACTGAGTACTAGTGTGAAGATCATGCTTATCCTATCCAGTATTTGATCTGGTATCTTTGGTATGTTGGTTTGGATATCTCCTCCAGTAATCAATACGATCTGAGGTTTTGGAAAAAGGATTATAACGGTTGGAAGCGTGTATGTATGTATTTTAGATGTTCATATGATCAGGTAATGTGTTGGCATCGGTCCTTGAGATTAAATTTTGGTATTAAGCTAATCTTGGTCGACATGATGTTGCATGACATGAATGAATTACCCTTGGTATGAATCCGACAAGTTATCATCTTGAAAAATATGTTTTGCATCGATTAGGCTGACCTAAACAATACATGCAAATACATCGGGTATTTATACAAGATGGATAGAGGATTCAAGAGTGTGGATGAAGTGACGAAGCAATGAAGGATAAGTAATGCAAATGCGAAGAGAAGAAGAATTTTGTATGGGAAAAGTATTCAAATAGTGGTTGAAGATCAGGTCATGCAATCAAATACTCTCAGCATCAAAGGAACTGAACCTGCACATGTGGTGTATCTTCTCAGTTCAACTTTGGTGATTATCCATTTTTGTTTACTTATTTATGTAGGAAATGAGCCTCCATTTGGGCAGTATGTCCTTGTAAGCAGTGAGCTTTTGTATATGGCACTAAGCCTCTTATTACTAGTATTGATATAACTTTATATACTGTGAGTTAATCCCCACCATGGTTTTTCCCTCATTGGGTTTTCCACGTAAAATATGGTGTTCTTGTGTTGTGAAACTTAATGTTAGACTATTACTTTAATGTTCTTTGTGCTGCAATAAAGTTTTAAGTATTTTTTCAATGAGTTTGTGTGGATACTGATTAACCCCCCCTCTCAGTATCCAATTTATTCAACAATTGGTATCGGAGCTTTAGTTCCTCTGGAGAAGTTTAATAGCTTGAGGGAGATCTTGCAAATTGAACAAATGGATAAAGAAGAGCTTTGAACTGCCCTTGAAGATCTTGACAAGGATGAAATTGAAAACAGAGACCTAAAGGAAAATCTTGATGAAGCAAATGAATGTATCTGAAAATTAAAAGAGTAGTTAAAGAAATTCAAGGAAAGATACAGAGAAGTGAGTGAGGAGTTGAAGAAAGAAAATGATGAGAATATTGGACTGAAATTGAAGATTGATGAAAAGAATAAATTTGAAGAATGCTTGAAAATAATGATACAGAGCAAAGCTAATGTTTTTCATGGGCTTGAACAGGAAGTGATGAATCTAAAGGTAGAACTTGAGAAAGAAAAACTATATGAAGAGAATTTCAATATAAGCTCCACCAATCTTGATGAATTGATAGCAAGACAAAAACCTTCTAAAGACAAAAGTGGCTTAGGTAATGAAGTTGATGGAAAAATGTAGAATTCAAATACACTAAATAATCAGAGGACTCACGAAAAAGGAAAGCAGTGAAGAAATTATGGAAGGAAACCACCTACCAAACAACCAAATGTACAAAGGTACTCTTCATTCAAAGGTGTTTGTTTTTCATGTAAGAAGTTTGGTCATAAGGAAACTGAATGTAGGAGTAGGCTGAATCATTTTTTTGGTCCCTTCTCAGGACAATGTTATACATGCAAGAAGATAGGACATAAAGCTATTGAATGCAGATCTTTGGTTAGTAGAGTAATGATGAATAGGTTCAATGGAAAAAGGATGAATTGATCATTCAATGGTTATTGTTATACCTGTAACATGTTTGGACATAAAGTGAATCAATGTAGAATAGGGATGAATGGAAATCAAATAGAACAGAATAATATAGTCTGCTATTATTGCAAGAAACTAGAGCATATCTCAAAGGTGTGCAGAAATAGAAAAGGGGAGCAGTCTACTCTGGTGGAAGATAATAAACCAATGGAAAAGATTGATAAGGAAGAGGTTAAGCAATAAATAAGAAAAATATGGAAAAATAAAGAAGGATCAAAGTCTACTGATGCATTTGTACCCTCATTCGGTGCAGATGAATCCTCTGGGAATTAGAACTAGCTTGGTCTTAGAGGGAGCTTTATCAGAAAACCAATTAAACCCCCAGAAATATAGTGTGTCAGATGTTGGTATGTGGATATATTGTAAATAATGTTAGGATAAAGTGATGCAAAAGAAACTAAAAGAAAAGAATAAAGCATGTTCTTTTGTGGAGAAAACTAGGGTTTCTCAGTAAGATGGAAGAGAAGATTTTCATCTTTTTTCAATTAATGCAAATTAGGGAAAAATGATGAAGTATAAAGGAAATATTGCAAATAATTTTGATCATGAAATTCATTTGAAGAATTTGTAGAGCGCTTGGAACTTTCTTGAGGCATCTCTAAAGCGATTTGAAGACCCTTGAAGAAATCATTGTGGATATTCAATATAGGTGATGGAAATTTCCCCATCTCGCGACAACAAAAGAAGGTAACTGAAGAATTTTTTTTTAAAAATTTTGAGAGCTATAATGGAAATTTCTAAAAGGAATACCCCTCTGAATTTGAAAGGAGTTGAGATGGATGAGTTTGATCATCAGAAAATAAAAAGGTAAGAATTAGGGTTGGAATCGAATGATTTATGGAACATACAAACCCTAGGTTTGGATATATGGGGAGAATTACCTTGGTTTTTCAAAAAAGAATTTATCTTGTTCCTTCTAATAAAATTCAAGGATGGCAGCATTTTATTGAACAAATCTTATCTCATTTCGAAAGAAGTAATCGAAGTGGTTGCCAAACTATGCGGCATTGGAGAACTTCCTGGATGAAAAACAATAAAATACAAGGAAGTGGAGGAAATGAAGGGAGTCGATAAGGACCCCCAAGCACTATTGATCGACACTATTGGTGATGCCTTGATTAGGTATGTTGCATATGAAATTTATTATAAAATCTTTTTCAAAAATCATTAAGGCTCTATTTTGGCCATTGCAGTTTATCTAGCGCATAAGATGGTAAAAGATAATATCCAATTTAATCTATGTAAGCTAATTCTTGAAAATCTTACCAAGAATATACAAATGGCACTAGGAGAAGGATACCCATTTTATTTTGGGTCCTTGCTTATATGTTTGGTGTTTTATTTTCTTAAATCTCTACTAGGAAAGAAAGATGTTGAGTGGGAATCTGGGATTCCCATTGCAAAATAGATATTCAGGCACTTGGAAATCTTGGAGGATAAAACAAGTGCATGCAAAAAAAAATTCTTATCATTGTAGAATGTGATGAGCTTCAGTGAAGTCATGGTGAGTCGATTTGAGGAAGGTTCTTCCTCTGAGACGAAGGAATTGGAAGTAGTCACTAGTGATTACCCTCTGGAATCAAAGAAAAGAAAATGTGTCTCTGAAAATATCATTTCTATCTCTGAAGAAAAGAAAGAAGAAGAATCCATGGCTGGATCGGAATCTTCCGATCCAGAAGGCATCTGGTCCATGTTAATAAAAGGAAAAATGAAGAAATTTGGTGATGTATGGAGTACGGCCTCACCTGCTGATAGACTTAAAATTTACGATTCTTTAGTTGAATATCTACTCCCTAAAGGTATTGATGTATCTGCAATTTCTAAATTCTTACTTGAAAATTTAGTTGAAATAGTTGAAGAGAGAATGTTTCTTGAAGGTCCGGGAGGACATAAGCTGGAATCTTTAGTTGAAAAGAGGTGTTCAAAAGAAAAGCAAAGGTTATTTGAATTGATTGTAGAGACAAATAAATGCATTACAAAAATGATAGACATATACAAGTATTGTCTCTAGTGGCCTACTATAGTTGACAACTTTCAAAGCAAAATTGAAGCAATAAAAGCTGAAGTAAACAACATTGGAAAGAAATTTGATATTTTTTAGGACAAAGAAGGGAAGCAAAGGTTGAGAATTGGTGAACTTCAGGCTGAAATGATCATTGTGCAGAGGAAAAGGGATGACATGGTGAAGACCTTATGGATTCTTCAAACAAGTGGTTGAGGTTCAGTTAGACCATCTTTTCAGAATACTCTTTGATGCAGAAGACTATGAGAAACAATGTTCATCTACAAATTGGTCGCCCTCCTTCACACTATTAGTTGTATTGGATAGTGTGTGTGCAAGAATGGATTCAGCAGTACTGGAATGGAAGAAATTGCTTCATGTGATCAAAGAAAGGTGATGAGCCCAATTTTTGGCACATCTAGATCATACTTTTACAAACACTTTTATGCTTTTTCATTATGCTAAAACAAAAATTTGGTGCTGATTATGGGATAAAAGTCAAACTTTTTATGCTTAATGTAATAAGTATATTACACTAAGTCTTCCATGGTTATTACTTTAAATGTTTTTTTTAGTTTGATGAATGCCTTAGTAAACCTTTTGTGATGACAAACTTCCTACAGCCACGCCTAGAATAATGTTTTCCTTAGATTAATGCTTAAATAGATGAATAAATAAAATGATGAATCATCTTAACTGTTGAACGTGTTGAGCTAACTCTCTACCTCAGGAATATCTGGCAGGATATTTTGTAGGTACCATGATTGGAGGAAGGAATTCAATTCCCACTCATGGGTAAAAGACCAAATCAATGAAGACCAGTTCAGTTGTTGAAGAATAGGGAGTTGGTTTCAACTCATCCGCCATACAAGAGGAGTGTTTCATAAATCTAGCTAAGGCGTCTTGATGGCGCATAAATCTAGGATGATGGCACTTTAAGGCTGATAAATTGATTTAACTTAGTTCTTTCATTTCTATCCACCGCTTTGCTAAGTTAGTTGAATGTAATAAAGACCTCTCGATTTATAAGGGAAGGTTAGTCAGTAGTTAGATTTAGTTTTCAATAAATAGCCCATTCTCCTTTAGAGAATGGGCTGGAAGATTACTGTGTAAACACATTTTCAGTTTCAAAAATACAATCAAGAGAGATTGTGTGCTATGTATTGTTTTACCTTGAATCAATAAAGTTTATGAAGTTTTTCACCTAATCTGTTGTCTACTTTTGACATTACCTAAGGGGGCCCACTTAGGGAACTACCTATACTTTCATTCTATAAGTTAGGATAGCTGCATTTTCTTTCATAGAAGTTAATGTGTTTGTTCCTGCAGCTGGCAGAAACACAGAGTTGTCAACTGTTCCTATAGCCACTAGATGCGGAGTAGTTTCATCTTTTAATTTTCATTTCCAAAGCAAGTTATTCAGTAAAGTTATCTTATTAATTAGAATTCCAATATAAAGCATCTTTGGAAATCATGCATGTCTGGAAAGGTGATCAGTGCATATATTGTGCTGACCCATTTCAAGTTTACGTCCTCAGGTTGATAATTAAATGGGGTTCTTTAGCAGATTATGGCTGCTGGTTGTGATGTTCAATCCCTAAGTAGATGAATTCATATTCCTAGTTATTAATCTGATTAAAGAACACTACTTTTTTGGTGCCGTTTTTGGGGATGGTGTCAAACTAAAGACCTATTGCAGGCACGCTAGTAGGTAGCTTGAAGTTTATTCCGAGATTTTAGATCAAAATTCACTATTCTAGCATTTTTCCATAGTTAGATTTACTTCTTACTGTATGCTTAGAAGAAAAGACCAATTTGGAAGATTCCTTCCTAAAAGTTTAGATATCCAAGAAAACGACCCAGAGATTGACCCAAAAATTGTCCTAGAAATTGTCCCAGAAGAACCATATTTGGATGTTGGTTAGGACCTAGTTACTTCATCTTACTCTTCCTCAGAGATCAGTTTGAACCTATTTGATGAGCCTGATAACCTTGATTTACTCACAACACAAATGAATAATCTGCACCCCCATAATAATCCACTTGCCCTTGTCATCTACCAGCCAGGAGCTAACCCAAGACCACCACCAAGGATGGCAAGGCCTACTTTTCCATTTCCACTCCCTGACTTGCATGACAATAAAAATCTCAAGAATATCCCTGCCTCTTTGCTTCCAAAATTCTATGGCCTTATTATAGAAGACCCTCATACCTTCTTGTTTGAGTTTGACATCCTATGTAGGAGTTATGACTATACTAATGAGGCCCATAAGATGAAATTATTTCCTTCTACTTTAAAGGAGTTAGCCTTAAAATGGTTCATGGGATTGGGGGGCAATGCAACGACCACTAGGGATGAATTGAAGGATTTTTTCTTAGGAAAGTATAAAGAATATTGTGATCCTAATAAAATGCTACTCCTAATGTGAGATGCTAGATAAAAACTAATAATGCAAGGAAAAGAAGTAACAAGATAAAAGGGCACCTCAATAAGATTAGCCTAAGAAAATGGTGAAACAAAAGGAGTAAGATAAAAACATATGATGACTAAAATGTGTTATACCTTTCCTTTGTTGCTCCTTCCTTGGTTGGCCCTTTGATTCTTCAAGAATTGTGTGCTCCTTGGATGGCAATGAAGTTGAATGGATGCAATATGGATTGATGATATAAGTGCTAAAATGGATGAGAGCTTGAATGGAAATTTTGTAAGAGTTTTCTTGCAAAAGACTTGATCCTTCAAATTGAGGGAAATGAGGGGGTATTTATAGGCTAATTAGAATTCTCTAGAGAATTCAACGATTGGGATTGATCCAACAAGATCAGGATGAAGGGCTATGGTGAGTTGAGGACTCACAAACCCTCACATCTTGACATGTGGAATGTGAGATGTCTTAGGGTGGAGTGATGTGGAAATGAGGTGGAAGGGAAGTACATGAGGTGGATCTTGGGGGATGAAAAGATTCCTTGGAGGAATAAAAGTGAATTAAAAATTCACAATAATTGGAAGAATCTAGTGGATAAGAAAGGGTCTCCAAAAAGTTGGAGATTTGTCACATGTGGGTGATGTGACAAGTCCAAGGTTCTAGAAGCCTTGGGCACATGTAAAATGACAAGTCACATTTGCATGGGGATAGGGTAAACCTTGGAAGAATAAAATGTGAATTAAAAAATCACATGGGGAAGAGAGGAACCTTGGTTAAATAAATGTGAATTAAAAATTCACATGGGGAAGGGAGTCCAGGCTAAAAAGGGTAAGTGGGAAGGTTGACCAGAAAAGGTAACCCAAATGTGGCTAATGATTCTGATTAAGGTTGTGCAAACACAAGATTAGGATAATTAATGAAAGATTAGAGGCAAGTGGGAGATTATGGAAGATGTGACACTTAATCTTGATTAAGTGGTGCACATCCTAATCATAGATTAATTAATTTAATCTAGATTAAAAGAGGGTTATGAAGAATGTGACAAAGACAGAGAAAAGAGGAATTAAAAATTGGTTTTAATCCAAATAGGTTAAATGACAATTAAATAATTTGTCATGTTTATTTAATTTAGAGAAGACAAGGGGGTAAGGTAAAGTATTTAATTTATTTAATAAGATACTTTAGGAACCTTAGGCAGAAAATGAAATAATGATTAAATAAATTATTTAATCACTATTAATGAAATAGATGAATAGAATAGATGATTTTGATCATATGGAAGTGATCAAATTTGGATGTCTACATTTTCCCCCTCTTCGAAGTACCGTTAGAATAACCGTGCTTCGAAGAAAAGAAAGTGCAAATGACTTTATAGAGGAAATAACTAGAAGATGATGCCTCGACATGGGGAAGAGGACTTGAGACAAAATTAGTGGAGTAATGGATGAATATGCCCCAATCTAGGAAGGGGTTGACTATGGTTGAGAAAATAGATTAATGTGAAGAGTATGCCCCCTCGAGAGGATGATGGGGGAGACATAGGGGTCTCGAGCGACTTCTCGATAGGAAGAAATGGATGTTATGGTTGGAAAGAGAAAAAAATAAAAAAAATAAAAATGAGGCAATTTTGCCTTTTGAATGAAGTCAATCGGACAAATGGTTTGCAAAGGGTGGCCCCGGGAAAGAGAGAGATTAGTTGGAGGAAAAAAGGTAAATAAAAAGTTAAAAAATACCCCTAAAAAAGGGAGGAGAAAGAGAGGGGTCCCAAAAAAAATCTCTCAATAGGAAGAAATGGAGGGTATGGTTGGAAAGAGCTCAAAAAATAAGCAACTTTTCCTTTTGAACGAAGTCGATCCGATGCACGGTTTGCAAATGACGGCCCCGGGAAGAAAAGGGAAAAAAATGTCTACAGAGGGGCGGATTTGGCCCATTGGAGAAGGGGCAGGTCCGCCCCGGGAAGGGGTAGGTCTGCCTTGGGAGGGTGGGTCTGCCTCAGGAAGGGGCAGGTCCACCCCGAGAGGGCGGATCCACTCTAGGAAGGGGTGGGTCCACCCCGGGAGGGCAAGTCTGCCCCGGAAAGGGGAAAGTCTGCCCCGTTGCGTGGGTGGATCCGCCTTGCTGCAGGGGCGAGTCCGCCCCGCCGCAAGGGCAAGTCTGCCTCAACCCAAAAAAGAAAAAGGGGGGGAGGGGAATGATGAAGGAGGAAGAGATGGGGGAAAGGATGAAAGATGAGATGAGGAAAGGGGATATGAAAATGACGATGATAAGAAATGATGAGAGGGAAAGGTGAGCAAAAGTGGAGTCGACGACACAGATGATGTTGCCCCCAGTCAAGCTACAGAAGTGTGGATACGCCCTCTGGAGTGTTGCAGAAGTGTGGATACGCCCTCTTGAGTGTTGCAGAAGTATGTATACACCCTCCAATTGCTGCAAAAGTGCGGATACGCCCTCTTGAGTGCTGCAGAAATGCGTATACGCCCTCCAATTGTTGTAGAAGTGCAGATACGCCCTCTTGAGTGTTGCAGAAGTGCGTATATGCCCTCCAATTGCTACAGAAGTGCGGATATGCCCTTTTGAGTGCTGCAGAAGTGTAGATACGCCCTCTTGAGTGCTGCAAAAGTGCGTATAGGCCCTCCAATTGCTGCAGAAGTGCGGATACGCCCTCCGGATTACTACAGAAGTGCGAATACGCCCTTCTAATTATTGCAAAAGTGCGGATATGCCCTATTTTACATACTTTTGCGGACATGCAAGGCTGGGAACAAGACCAAGAGTGTGATTTAGATGATTTGTGTTAGATTGAATGGATGAGGATCGGATGGGGAGGGAAGATGGTTAAATGAAATGATGGGGGACAAGATGCTTAGAATAACCAATTGATAGTATTTTAAGAAGATTGAAGAGATGATGATAAGAGACTAGATGGATAGGGGAGGGATATTGATGAAGGATTATGGATTGGTGAGGGATTTTCATGGATGAGAGGATGAGGGATACATGCAAGATGATGAAATGGAAAATGAAATGCAATCCTAATGCAATTTGCCATCCTTAGAGCACTGATTTTTGCTATAGAATAAGACATCGGGCGTTAGGGTATGTAAACCAAGATGGATTAGTGTCCAATGCATAAAACAAACACAACAGACAAGAAGGTTATTCCAACACCCCAAAATCATGATGACTTTGGTCGGGCCAGGTATTGGAACAACCACAAGCACAAAAGGATGCCCCAACATAACACAAGACTCAAGGATCTTGGTGGGTACTACGTGGGACAACCAAGAAGACAAAATCAAAGAAACGAGAAAGATATGCCCCTATGTTGACTAGTAAAAGCACACTGTGATATGAGGGATCAAGGCGACCATGAAAAGTGATGATAGGGAGCTCAAATGATAAACAAAAGACGAAATTATCAAAAGATCACAATCAATTTCAAATGTCCTTTGCCATAGGATCAAGATGATGGATGGGGTTGATGAGGTATGTTAGGAAGGATACATCCTGTTGAGACCGATGATGGATAGAACTAAAAGATCGATATGACATTGGATACAAGAAACCGATTGGATCTTGTGATACAAATGACTGTTGTTTGTAAGCACTAGCTAGGATAGGGACATTCCTGACGACACGACAAGACGATGAGACATAAGGTGACAAGATGATAAAATGATGAGACGACAAAATAGACACACCCTAAAGACCTAGGGGCTTGAGGGTTGATGAAAATATCAACCTTGCCTACGTGAAACTGCAGAGCCCTCATAGTTCAAGAAAAGACCATGGTAAAAGCGAAAAGAGGAAAATGAAGACCTCGATGGATGACAAAGACCAGATGGAAAAAATGCCCAGGGGGCGGACCAAATGATTGACCGTGCCTACGTGAAAGCGCAGGGGAAACGTAGTGTAACACAAGACCAAAGACAGTCAATGGAAGAGGACAAGACAAACAAAAGGCAGAACCCCGGGGGTGAATCAAATGATCGACCTTGCCTACTTGAAAGCGCAAGGGAAACATAGTTCGATGCTAGGCCAAAGACAGACAATAGATAAGGGATGATGAAATGACCAAGATAAATGGACAAAAGGATGGAGTCGATATGATGAGACAAGATAGACTTGCAGGATTGGATAGGACGATGGTTGATATGTGTAAGATATGTAGGATGTGAAGCACAGGGGTTGGATAGGTAATCAAATCATTATAATATGAATTGGAAAGGTGATATGCTAGATAGATGAGTGATGAAGATGTGAGAAAGATGTGGTAAATAGATAGGAGGGATGAATTATGATGTGAATGGCATTGGGTTGCATGCGGGTAGCCTAGAGCTAGATACTAATGACAAGGGATAATAGAGGGAAAAGGATGGATGGATGGATAAGAAGATGCTTGGGTAGGTTGATAGATGAGATGAAGATTGAGAGGATATTGTTAAGATGTGATAAATAGATAGGAATGATGATAGTGAGATAGCATGGCATTGGATTTCATGGGGGTAGTCGATAGCTAGATACCAATGACAAGGGATGATGAGATAGAGGGAAATGGATGGATGGATAAAGATGGGGAGATAGAAAGATGCAAGGATAGGTGGATAGAGGGATACAAAATTGGAGGGATGGAATGGATTATGATAAATGGATGGGAGGATAAGGATTAAAAGATGGAAAAGGACTAGTGGATGAGAGTATAGGAAGATAAGGATTGGGAGATGGCAGAGATTACTGGATGGATAAATGGATGGGGGGGAAGGATGGGTAGGATGGGGAGATGGAGAGGATTCCCTAAGGAATGGATGTACAATGTCTCAAGTACTAAGACACAAAGAAGGAGATGCCCTCACTCTAGATGTGTCATGTGTGATGAGGCAAGAGGGAAGGAAGATAAAAGGATGGGGAAATAAAGGAGTGAATGGATATGGATTGTAGTAGGATGGGAGTATAGGAAGATAAGGATTTGGTAGATGGAAGGGATGACTGGATGGATAAATGGATGGGGAGGTAAGGATGGGAAGGATAGAGAGATGGAAAGGATTACTTAGAGGGATGGATGGACGATGTCTCCAAGGACTTCATTGCAAAGAACGAGATGCCCCCACTCTAGATGTGTCATGCATGATGAGGCAAGAGGGATAGCAAGATGTGTGGAAGGAATACGATAGCGTATGGATGAGGGGAATATATGCCAAGAGATGTCCAACGCATGTATATAGGTTTTCCCCTATCTTTATCAAGATCACAAGGAAGATGGAGGGTAAGATGTGGAAGATAGGTAGATGTAGGAGATGGATGAAAGGAATGCGTAAGTGGATGATGCCCCCAATCGTGGAAGGAGACTAGATGGGGGATTTACACATGATGCCTGTTTGCCAGTTTTTCATCATGGTACTAATCCAAGGCACTTGTTTGCCAAGTTTTTACCATTGGACGAATGATTTTCTCCTTTTTTTTCGTATTTTTCATATTTTTTTCTCTTTTTTCTCTTTTTTTGGACTAGGATGTGGACAAAGAAGGATAAAGATAGGGATATGGATATGCAGATTTTAGAGGACAGTTGATAAGGATAGGGATGAAGGACTCATGCATCAAGTTCCAAATGAGGTAATAAGAGCCCATGTTTGAAGTGACTATTCGGATGTTGGTACAACCTTATTAGACTGGATGGTTTATGCAAGAGGATGGATTGAAGTAATTTGATGGGGGAGATAGAGAGGATAGTGGATGGGATGTTGGAAAGTGTATGGATGGAATGATGGAGTGGATGTGTGATGGGGGAAGGTGTTCAGGACCAACATTGGCACATGTGGTAGATGTGAAATGGTAGGAGGGTTGATGGGTGGGTGGGAGGGTTGATGGGTGGAGAGTGTGGTGATAATGGAGGCATTGGGATAGTGAATTTTGGGATGTAGGGACCCAAAACAGATTTAGGAGATGGAGGATGTAAATGATTTTGTGGGGGAATAGCAACTTTGGATGTCATTATGGACATTTCATTTGAAGGTATGGTACCTTTTGTCTTTTGGATCCACATGGTTTTGAGTGTTGCTATAGTGGGCCTTTGTGGCCTTTTGGATTGATTGGGATTTCGGATTTGATTTTTCTGTTCTTCAACATGTCTGTGGAAGGGGACATTAGGAGCTTTAGATTCATGTGGATGTTTGGATTTATGTATCGTTGCTTTGGCATCCAAAGTTCTTTTAGTAGCAAGGGGATAGATGCGAGGAGATGGATGATGGGGAGCGATGGAGGTAGGGTTATAGGGATTATGTGTAGATGGAGAATGCGTAGGTATGTGCCTTTGTTGATCCTGATTAGGAGTTATGAAGGTAGGATTTTTATGTTGTGTACGAGGGAGAGGGGGTGGATGAATGAAAGGATGAATAGGATAAGATGGAGGGGGTGATTTTGGGATATAAGGACCCAAAATGGATGGTGTATGTGGAGGATGTGTGGGGTGTGATGGAGGGATATAAGAACCCATAGTAGATGGAGGATGAGCAATGATGGATGGAGGGACATAAGGACCCAAAATG
This sequence comes from Sequoiadendron giganteum, assembly GCA_007115665.2. NCBI lineage: Eukaryota > Viridiplantae > Streptophyta > Pinopsida > Cupressales > Cupressaceae > Sequoiadendron > Sequoiadendron giganteum. Next base: position 105,264,129 of record CM021104.1, read on the forward strand.
GATTGAGAGGATGAGGGAGGAAGATGGATGGTTGTTTTTAGGTAATATGATGGAGGAGGGGGGATGGCGGCATATGACTTGGTAGAACGATGGGAAGTACCTCTTGTGCCTTTAGAAGAGGATCGTTTAGGATGTGCGAAGGTTGTACCAACATCTTTAGAGTGCGAGTTTTGGGAGACATATCCAAGACCATGTGTGTCGAGATGTTCTTGGACTTGAATGGGTTCTAAAATACCTTGCTCATGAAGGCCTAAACCTTTTCCTTGATAGTTCATGTTCTCAAGCATATGATCTATGGTAGGATGCTTATTCATTTGGAAACATGATGCGAGTGTGTTAGCAGGTGGAGGAGGAAAGATGGTGCATAGACGTTGTTTTGCTTCTGCAAGAAGACCACCATGGATGCATGTAATGTTACCAAGGTGATACAAAAGTGGCATTGGGATGGTAAGACTAGATGGCGATGAAGGATCATGCGATGGAGATGAGGGGATAGCAACATCAGGAGGAATGAGTGATAAGGGATCATTAGAGGAAGTGGGGAGTACAATGGGATCTAGATGTATGGTAGTGGATGATAAGGGCTCATGAGATGGAGTGATTGGATCTTGAAGGCAAATGGGATCATGGGATGGAGTGGAGGAGACAGTGTGATCTTGAGATGGGGTGGATGGGAGGATAGGATCATGACTTGGTTGAGGATATGGATCATGAGATGAAATGGATGGAAGACTATGTTCTTGAGATGGAGTAGATGGGATGGAGTGATCTTGATTTGGAGCAGGGGATATGCTTGTATGCTTTGGATCAAGCGCTTGGCATGACTAATCTTGTGTGGGATCTATGATGATGGAAGAGTGTTGGAGGGACTCCTCAATTGGGGGAGATAGGAGGATGGAGGATTCATGAAGGTCATTGGATTGAAGTTTGTGAATATTAGGACTAGGAGGAGGGGATTGGATGTTTTCAATGGATTGGGTGGATCTAGTAGTAGAAGATGAGGATTCAATGGATTCAATGGGTTTGACTGGCTCAATCATTTGGATGGTGTTAGGAATGGTGATGGGAGAGATAGGCATAGGATGGAGGAGGGCCTCATTACTAGTGATAGTACATGATAGAGTGGGAGGGCATGGTTTCTCTTCTTCCATGAATCCTTGGGCGACATTTGGAAGGGATGTAGGATTAGGTTTAAATGAAGGGATGGGAATGGATGGAGGACTAGGAGGAGATGGAGGATTAGGATTAGATGAAGGGATGGAATTGGAAGGAGTACTAGGAGGAGATGGAGGATTAGGATTAGATGTGTGGATGGGATTGGATGGAGGACTAGGAGGAGATGGAGGATTAGGATTAGATGTGTGGATGGGATTGGATGGAGGACTAGGAGGAGATAGAGGATTAGGATTAGGAATTGGAGGATTAGAAATAGATGAAGGGATTGGAATGGATGGAGGACTAGGAGGAGATGGAGGGTTAGGTTTAGATGAAGGAATGGGATTGGATGTAGGACTAGGAGGAGATGGAGGATTATGATTAGAGGAGTGGATGGGATTGGATGTAGGAGTAGGAGGAGATGGAGGATTATGATTAGAGGAGTGGATGGGATTGGATGTAGGACTAGGAGGAGATGGAGGATTAGGATTAGGAATTGGAGGATTAGAATTAGATGAAGGGATTGGAATGGATGGAGGACTAGGAGGAGATGCAGGATTAGGTTTAGATGAAGGAATGGGATTGGATGTAGGACTAGGAGGAGATGGAGAATTACGATTAGAGGAGTGGATGGGATTGGATGTAGGAGTAGGAGGAGATGGAGGATTAGGATTAGAGGAGTGGATGGGATTGGATGTAGGACTAGGAGGAGATGGAGGATTATGATTAGATGAGTGGATGGGACTAGATGGGGAACTAGGAGTGGTTGGAGGAGATGGAGGATTATGATTAGATGAAGGATTAAGATATAATGTGCGAAAAGGGGGAGTGATGTAGGAGGATGTAGATGTTGAATTAGATTGGGAAGATTGGAATGGTGAATGATAGTAGGAATAAGTAGATGAAGGATTAGAATGGGGAGATGTGGAATTAATGTAAGGATATTGGGATGGGGTTTGTGATAGGGAGGCATGGATATTGGATTAGAAAAAGAAGATTGAGGTGGTGAACCACCATAGGAAGAAATGTATGGTGGGTTGGTGTAGGAGCATATGGATGGTAGATAAGGATGAGGGGATTGAGATGGTGGATTAGGATAAGAGGAATATTGGGATGGGGGATTGTGATAGGAATGTGTGAGTGTTGGATTATGATGAGAAGATTGGGATGTGGGATTAAGGTAGAGGTATTGGGATTTTTGATGATGATGAGGATAAGAGGAAGTGGATGTTGGATAGGATAGAGGTTGAAAGGGAGGACATGATGAATATGTCGATGGTGAGGATGTTGGATATCCCTTGTCAAGGTAGCATAAGAACCGGTATTAGATGTGGATGAAGGCATGGTGGGATAGTTTGAATAAGTAGTGGGATTTTGGGAGGCGATTGGAGAGAGCTTACTAGCAATGATAGCGTGAAGAGGAATAGCGTGAAGAGGATCTATATAACAATCTTCATGATCAACAAGATTTTCATTGTCGTCATCAATGGAGTTAGGATTCCCCTTGACTACTATTATTTTTTGTGTGAGAGGGGGATAAAGATTCATGATGGATATAGATTAGAAGGAAAGAATAGATGATGGATAGAGAACTAGGATGGATTGAAAGCTCATATGGGGGTTGGATGAAAGCTCAGATTGGGATTGGATGGAAGCTCAGATTAGGATGATGGGATTAATGCTCAGATTAGAACTGGATTGGAGCTTAGATTGGGATTGGATCAGAGGATATGATAGGATTGATTTGGAACCAAGATCATGGGTTTCAACTAGAGGACGTAAGGTGTTGACAATCAGATTTTTGCCAAATTTGGCAGTTTACAAAAATTGTCAAATTTTGCAATTTTAGGAAACTTCGTAGGAATACGTTTGAGAGTCCAAATTTTTCCCAAAAAATACCCAATACCAAGATAGGATGAATTGCCCCCTAAGATCCAAAATCTAAGATATTGATTCAGAGTTATTAACAAAAATGTTTTTTCAGAAACTGAAAAAAAAATAGTAAATTGTGATTTTGAGGGTCAAGATGAAACTTTGGGGGTTCGAAAATGTGCTAAAAAGGGGTCGAATCCACATGCCAGTTCATAACGCAACCACCCGTAAAATTTCAGCCAAAACCCACATCTGAGTCAAAATTTATGGCCTCTGAAAGTTTTTTCATAAAAGTCAAAACCTTCAAAATTGAGATTTGGATGAGGATTGGTGGATGAATCAACTTGATGATGTAAATGAGGATTGAATTGATTGAATTTGTTTGGATCAATTGATGATGTATTATTTTGATGATTTGGATTGGATTGGATTTGATTGGATGATGGGATCTTGATTGGATTTGGATGATGCTAAATTTGGATAGATGAATGTTTAGGATGATCAAATTGTCAAACAAAGACTTGGGGTGGTTAGATGGAGATTTGGAAAGGTCAAATTGATGAAACCATCCGTTCAACGGGGCGTATCCGCACTTCTGTAGAGGAGAATGCTGCAACAGGGGGGCAAGTTCGCCCCTCTGCAGAAAATGCTGAAACAGGGGGGCAAGTTCGCCCTTCTGCAGAAAATGTTGAAACAGGGGGGCAAGTTCGCCCCTCTGCAGAAAATGCTAAAACAGGGGGGCAAGTTCGCCCTTCTGCAAAAAATGTTGAAACAGTGGGGCAAGTTCGCCCCTCTATAGAAAATGCTGAAACAGAAGGGCAAGTTCGCCCCTCTACAGAAAATGCTGAAACAGAAGGGCAAGTTCGCCCCTCTGCAGAAAAACTACTAAAACAGTGGGGCAAGTTCGCCCCTCTGCAGTGGAAAAGGCTGAAACAGTGGGGCAAGTTCGCCCCTTTGTAGTGGAAAAGGCAATTTGGTTTGGATGAGGGATTTTGACAAGGACTTAAAATGATTCAATGATAGTTTGACTTATCAAAACTCACTGGTTCTTCACAGAAAGACACTTTGAACAAGCACAATCTTATGATTAGTGTTAAGGGGTATGGCCAACAAAGATCTCACTCTAGGTTGAACAAAGTTCCTAGGTAGTCCTCGATATACGCTCGGTACGTGAGGCACGAACCGTGAACACCAGTCTGTCACAAGTGTGAGTCGAGAACCCCAGCGAGATACTGAAAGGCTCGGACCAACTCTTCACGTCTATCTAGGTATCACCCTAGCTTCAACACTTCGCCAATTACGACGCAACTAGATTAGAGTACAGCTTTGGCTCTCCCCCCTTATATACCCCGCCGGTACACATGGTTGGGATCGTCCCTTGGGGTGATGAAATCCCCAAGCAGTCTCTCTAAGAAGAAAACACTAACCGTTTCCAACTACCCCCTTCGGATCCGCACAAAAGTGCAAAAGGAAGAGATGAGAACGAATTAATGTCCCCTTAGGGTGATACAAATAAAACAAACACAATAAGCAACCAATTTACTTTCCCCTAATTATACTAAGTAAATAGATAAAGCAGGAAGGAAATATTTCCAAAGAATAAAACAAAGGCCCTACAAGCAAATGTTAGTTGTTTATCTTTTGCCCTTTTGTGATTTGCAGCAAAATACTCAAGATATCAGTAAAGAATCTGATTTCACTCACCAACAAATAGGATTAGTGGTTTAGAGCACAAAACAACAAAAGAAAGAGACAAAAACGAAGCTAAAATGCCACTTTTTTACCTTCTCAAATGTGTTGTTAAGGGAAAATCCGCCCTTCTGCAGTGAAAAATGTTGAACTAGGAGGGCATGTTTACACTTTTGTAGAAAACAGTCAGAAACATTGAACAACAAGGGCAAGTTCGCCCCTCTGCAGCATCTGGGAGGGCAAGTTCACCCCTCTGCAACGTCCAAGAGGGCAAGTTCGCCCCTCTTCAGCGTCTAGGAGGGCAAGTTCGCCCTTCTACAATGTTTGGGAGGGTAAGTTCACCCCTCTGCAGTGTCCGGGAGGGAAAGTTCGCCCTTCTACAGTGTCTAGGAGGGCAAGTTCACCCCTCTGCAGCGTCCGGGAGGGCAAGTTCACCCCTTTGCAGCGTCCAAGAGGGCAAGTTCGCCCCTCTGTGACTTGAATCTACAAACAAGCTAAACAACAAAAAACGTAAAAGAAAGAGACCCCTTTGTGGGTCCCATCGGGCGTGCCAGAAATGTGATCCCAATAAAATGTTACTCCTAATGTGAGATGCTAGATAAAAACTAATAATGCAAGGAAAAGAAGTAACAAGATAAAAGGGCACCTCAATAAGATTAACCTAAGAAAATGGTGAAACAAAAGGAGTAAGATAAAAACATATGATGATTGAAATGTGTTATACTTTTCCTTTGCTGCTCCTTTCTTGGTTGGCCCTTTGATTCTTCAAGAATTGTGTGCTCCTTGGATGGCAATGAATTTGAATGGATGCAAGATGAATTGATGCAATATGGATTGATGATATAAGTGCTAAAATGGATGAGAGATTGAATGGCAATTTTGCAAGAGTTTTGTTGCAAAAGACTTGATCCTTCAAATTGAGGGAAATGAGGGGGTATTTATAGGCTAATTGGAATTCTCTAGAGAATTCAACGGTTGGGATTGATCCAACAAGATCAAGATGAAGGGCTATGGTGAGTTGAAGACTCACAAGCCCTCACATCTTAACATGTGGAATGTGAGATGTCTTAGAGTGGAGTGATGTGGAAATGAGGTGGAAAGGAAGTATATAAGGTGGATCTTGGGGGATGAAAAGATTCCTTGGAGGAATAAAAGTGAATTAAAAATTCACAATAATTGGAAGAATCTAGTGGATAAGAAAGGGTCTCCAAAAAGTTGGAGATTTGTCACATGTGGGTGATGTGACAAGTCCAAGGTTCTAGAAGCCTTGGGCACATGTAAAATGACAAGTCACATTTGCATGGGGATAGGGTAAACCTTGAAAGAATAAAATGTGAATTAAAAATTCACATGGGGAAGAGAGGAACCTTGGTTAAATAAATGTGAATTAAAAATTCACATGGGGAAGGGAGTCCAGGCTAAAAAGGGTAAGTGGGAAGGTTGACCAGAAAAGGTAACCCAAATGTGGCTAATGATTCTGATTAAGGTTGTGCAAACACAAGATTAGGATAATTAATGAGAGATTAGAGACAAGTGGGACATTATGGAAGATGTGACACTTAATCTTGATTAAGTGGTGCACATCCTAATCACAGATTAATTAATTTAATTTGGATTAAAAGAGGGTTATGGAGAATGTGACAAGGAGAGAGAAAAGAGGAATTAAAAATTGGTTTTAATCCAAATAGGTTAAATGACAATATTAAATAATTTTTCATGTTTATTTAATTTAGAGAAGACAAGGGGGTAAGGTAAAGTATTTAATTTATTTAATTAGATACTTTAGGAACCTTAGGCAGAAATTGAAATAATGATTAAATAAATTATTTAATCACTATTAATGAAATAGATGAATAGAATAGACGATTTTGATCATATGGAAGTGATCAAATTTGGATGTCTACAAATATTATAGGGGAGATGATATGAGAGGAGATGACATCTTCAAGATGTCACAAAAGGAGGATGAAACCTTGGAGGACTATGTATCCCAGTTTTTGTTCAATGTGCAGAAAAACACTCAACACCAGCTAAATGAGGAGTCTAAAAAACTTCTCTTTCTAAGAGGAGTCAATAATACCTGCATGGAAGCACTAGACCTCATGGTTGGAGGAGATATCACCCAAAGTAATTTAGATGACATTAATAAAATCTATCTCAATTACTCTAGGGCAAATATGAAGAAAGGCAGGGGGTTCCGACCCTCTATTGCAAAAGGAAGTGGCTCAGGCGTATCAAAAGGAGAACTCTCTAATCTTTTGTCCGACTTCAAGCAAGATATTATAAATGATGTAGCTACTCGGTTGGACACCATGCAAGCTAAAAGGAAGAAAAAGGAAGCTGATGCGATGGTGGCTGAATATTGCCCTCACTACAGACAGACGAAGAAGGACTGTAGATGCAAATTAGTAGCCAATTTAGAGGTGTAGCATCTTCCTACTGAGTTCAAAGCCATTGAAGGGGAGGAAGAAGTATTCTTTGTTGCTCAGCATAGGCCATGGGCCCCAAGATAAGGTATGCCTCAAGATCCCTTACAAAATTTTGGTTCATATAATAATTAGTGGCAGAACTAGTACCCTCCAGGTTATGGCCCATATTCTCAACCTCAATGGAATAATCCTTGGCCAAATGCTCAACAAAACCATTGGCAACCCCCACAAGGAAACTGGCAGTCACCATAGAAAAATCAATGGCAACCTCCATAGGGGAATTGGCAGCAGTCTAACCAGTGGAGAGGAGGTCAGCAATGGTCAAATCCACCCATTGGTTTCCTGCAGCAACCCCAACAACAGTCAATTATCCCACCTCCTGTAGCCAATCAAAGTCAGAATCCAAAGCCAACCCAACTGCCTGCTCAAGCAACACCCAATCCAAATAACCAGCCACAGCAACAACAACAACAATTTTATTTTGTTGATCCTAATAATCAACCTGCCTATGCCCTCAACCTGAATAATATTAACTTACGTTCAAGAACTGTGTTGCTCACACCATCTCCTCCCATAATCTTATAGTTGCCATCTGAGGAGATTGAGCAAGAAGAAGATGCCAATGGCCTAGTCCAACCCAATGAGCCAATACCGACTCCATCATTACCTAAGGTATCCAATACACCGTCACCTCCTTTCCCACAAAGGTTGGAAGGTGAAATTGTGAAAAGCAAGAAGAGCCTACCTTTGACATTTTTGACCAACTAAAGCACATATGTGTAAAAATTCATTTGTTTCAAGCAATTAAGGAAGTGCCTATTTACAACAAGGCCATCAAAGAAGCATGTCTAAAGAAACTGGGTAGAAAGAAGAAAGACCCTCAGACTGTTCATGTTTGAGGCCAACTCTCTGATTTGATGCTAAGGAAGCTTACCATCCCAAAATATTCAGACCTTGGCAGCCCTGTTGTTGAAATTAATATTAATGGGGTTCAAATTAAGAATGCTTTAGTAGATATTGGAGTTGCTATCAATGTCATGACCAAATACCTTATACTTAAATTGAGTATTTCTAACCTAATACCTACACCTACAGTCCTACAACTTGCTGATAGTTCAACTGTCAAACCCGATGGAGTAGTGGAAGACTTAGTTGTCACCCTAGATTCATGGGAATATCCTACGGATTTTATGATTTTGTCTCCAAAGGCATCATTAGGAGGTTATCCTATAATTATAGGAAGGTCATGGTTAGCCACTACTGATGCTTATATAGGATGTAGGACTGATAACATTACAATATCTGATGGGTACAACACAAAGAAACTTACCCTCTATTCTCCAGCCTAGCCTCAACTTGAGTTTGGACAAATCATTTGGCTTGATTTGGGAGAAGAAGAGGAAGTGAACTCGGTGGCCAGTCTCATGATGATTACTAGAGAGTCTTTCATTGCACAACAAGAAGAGGAAGATATATTGTCCAATATCTTGCTGAATAAATATGGTACCGAATACCCTCATTGTGACAAAAATTCATGCTCTTTGCAGACCATTCTACCTCCGCCTACATTAGCCCATTATCTTGTAGCAAATAACTGTTTGCATAAATTATTGCCCCATGAAGTAGACATGCCTTTTCTGTCTGAAGTATCCATGCTTGAATTGACTTCCCAAGTAGAAGTAGATGTAGGAAAAACCTTGAATATCAACAATAAACTTACCAGTAAGTAGCAGGAATCAATGGTCAAAATGCTTACTACCCATAAACCATCTTTTGCCTAGGATTATAGTGATATGAAAGGACTTGATCCAAAGCTATGTACACACCGAATTTTCATCAACAATGAGTTCAAACCTGTTAGACATCTCTAGAGGAGAATCAACCAAGCCTTGAGAGAAATTGTTAAAGAAGAATTGCAGAAGATGTTGAATGCTGGCTTTATCTCCCCAATCTCGGATAGCCAATGGGTCTCCCCATTGGTTATCGTTCCTAAGAAAGGAGGAAAATGGAGAGTGTGTGTAGATTATAGGGAGATCAACTCTGCAACAAAGAAGGATTACTTTCCTCTTCCCTTCATTGATCAAGTACTGGATAATTTATTAGGGAAGAAGTATTTCTCTTTCCTTGATGGCTTTAGTGGATACAATCAAATCAAGATTGCTCCAAAAGATCAGGAAAAGACTAATTTTACATGCCCTTGGGGGACATTTTCCTACTCCGTTTTGCCTTTCGGTCTCTGCAATGCACTTGCAACTTTCCAGAGAGTTGTAATAAGTATTTTCTCAGATATCTCATATGACTGCATGGAGATATACATGGATGATTTTATTGTTTATGGTGCAACATTTGAGGAAGTGCAGGACAAATTGAAGAAGGTACTACAGAGATGTGAAGATCATAACCTATCACTAAATAGTCGTAAGTGCTTCATGATGATGTAAGAGGGAATAGTGCTTGGTCACTATATTTCTACCGCAAGGATACAGGTTGATCCTTCTAAGATTGAAGTCATCTATAATCTCCCATTTCCTACCAAGCAAAAGGAACTGAGAAGCTTTTTGGGACATGCTGGATACTATAGAAGATTCATCAAATATTTCAATCAAATAGTAGCCCCTCTATATAGTTTGTCGAAGAAAGATGCAGATTTTGCTTAGACAGAGGAATGTGAAAGAGCATTCCTTGATCTGAAAATTGCCCTTACAAAAACACCTGTGTTAAAAGGACCTGATTGGTCACTACCATTCCACATTCATACTGATGTGTTAGATCATGCTATTGGTGTTGTCTTAGGACAAAAGGGTGGTTCAACTGAATATGCACTATATTACATTAGCAAGAACTTGCAGGGAGTTGAGCTCAACTACATTGTTATAGAAAAAGAAATGTTAGCAATCATTTATGCCCTCAACAAATTCAAACATTATATAACAGGCTATCAAATATTTTTCCACAATGATCATGCAGCAATCAGGTATCTTATGAACAAAAGATCAATAACAGGAAGATTGGCAAGGTGGTTGTTGCTCATGCAGGAATTTGACATCACAATTGTGGACAAGCTAGGTAAAGCCAATGTAGTTGCTAATTTCTTGTCTCAGATTCAAAGACAAGATAAATTTGCACTTATTGAGGATTCCTTTCCTAATGAGCATTTTTTTGCAATCAAGGTTATGCACCCATGGTATGTAGCTATAGAAAATTATCTTGCTGCAAGAAGAACTCCTCCTCAATTCTCCCCTAAGGAAAAGCGATTATTGGTAGAGAAAAGTTTTATCTTTTCCTGGATTGCAGATTGCATGTTTTATACAGGGTCAGATCAAGTTATGAGGAAATGTGTATGAGAATAAGATACTCATGATATACTGCATGCAGATGAGCCGTGTGGTGGACATTTTGCTACAAAAATGACAATAATGAAAATCTTAAATACTAGCTACTATTGGCCAACTCTACATAGAGATGCAGTCAAATACACCAAGAGATGTGATAGATGCCAAAGGATGTGAAAACCAACCAGAGTAGACGAGATGCCTCTATTTCCACAAGTGATTGTTACCCCCTTTGACAAATGGGGACAGGATTTTGTAGGACCAATTGATCCGCCTTCAAATGGTAAGTCTTATATCCTTGTATGCACAGATTATGTGACAAAGTGGGTAGAAGCTAAACCTATGAAGCATGCTAGGGATAATAAAGAAGTAGAATTCCTTTATGAGGAAATATTTACAAGATTTGGTGTCCCTAGGGAAATAGTGACAAATCAAGGGGCACAGTTTACCTCTACTCTAATTACAACCTTAGTCAATGAATATAACATAAGGCATAGGAAATCAACTCCTTATCATCCAGAGGCTAATGGCCAAGTGGAGATCACCAACAAGGATATAGAGGCCATTATGACTAAGATTGTAGATTTACATAGAAAGGACTGGGCTGCAAGGTTACCAGAAGCTATATGGGCCTACTGAACTACATGGAAGACTGCTACAGGATATACACCCTTTGAAATGGTGTATGGTAAAACAATTGTGATTCCAATAGAGTTTGAACATAAGACATGTCTTAACAACTGCACAAAAGGAAAGAGTCATGCAGCTCAATGCCTTGGATGAGCTCCAGAAGACTGTCCTGCACCACACTAAGATAATACAAAATCAGTGAATAAAATGGCATGATAAGTACATTAAAGAAAAGAAATTCAAAGCAGGAGATTGGGCTCTATTATATGACTCACGGTATAAGGACAATCAAGGCAAACAAAAGACTAGATGGTTGGGTCCATATGAGATAGATGAATTATTCACAAATGGTGTTGTACAATTGAGGACCATTGATGAGGTCTGATTCAAGCTACTAGTAAATGGGCATTGTCTCAAGCTCTACTATAAGCCCATTACCAAAGAAGAATTTTTGAGCCAGTTCGAGTTTGTGTAGGAAACAGTTGATCCTGCAACCAAAGGGATAGAGTTATCACTCGATTCCCTAGGCCATGCATAAAATTGCATAAAAATTTCATAATAAAGGGGTCATCCACTCAAATGCCCATTCCATCCACTTACTCCATCTGTAATCCATCCACTCGTACTCTTTCTGCCACCTCATCCACCTGTCATTCTCCATACCATCCATGTTTCTACGGGTCACATTTTTCAATGACGAAGTGATGTCACATCAGGTAATTACGGCGGTTCCATCCAAACATTGCAGAGGAATTTACAAGGACATTTCAAGAGGGAGAAGCAAAAGTTAGAGATATAACAATGAATGCATCAATTGACAGAATTGCGGAGATAATGGAATTACCTCAAGTCAAAGAAACATTTCCTCGAGGGAGGGATGCAAAGAGCGCCAGGGCAGAGTTTACTCGGCTGAATGACCCTCCATTATGGGTAGATAAGCAAGGTGCACAAAGGATGAGTCTGCCGCAGGACTGGGTGTCACAGGTGAGATATATAATTAAATAGTTAACCTGTGAAGGTAGGTTTTCAGTCCTGCATTCTCATCACTTCAAACTTTTGTCTCATTTACGCCATGGATTGTTGATGAATGTTCCCAACTTCCTTTACAATTTTTTATCCAATAGTGTTGCTGAATTTAGAAAGGGTAGGGGTAAATATGTATCCCACCACTACCTTATTAAATTACTTGTTGAAAAATTTGTTCAAGATACAACAGGGATGACCTGGGAGGAATTCATTGTCAAATTTAATCCCAAAATTCAAAATATTGGACCTAGAGGGGAACCTCTCACCTTCAAGCGATGAACCTCCCATTCCATAGGCCAGACCTTTGCGACTATGTCCCCTACTTAGGAATCATCCGATTCACAGGATGATATTCCTCTTTCTGAAAAAACCCCTATCAAAAATCCTGAGTCTTCTTCTAGTGTTAAGAAAGGGAAGTCACCCATTGTAGCAACCCCTAAGCCCACAAAAAGGAAACAAAAAGAAGACTTCTCGTTCCTACGGCAAAAGCCTCAAAGAAGCATAAGACAATTCCTACTCCCATAAGGAGTTCTAGACTCTAGAACCAGGAAGCTCGACAATCACTTAATGCTACTCTTGTTGAACCACCAACCTTAGAACCTTCTAGTCCTATACTAGAAATGGAGGAAACTGTTGTTGTGGAGACCGTAGGTACACTTGAAGGAGCAGGCCTGGATGAATTGGCTGCCATTGTAGAGCAGATGCAGGAAAGTATGGCAAGACAACTATAGGATGAAGTAGGAAATGTTGGAAAGGAAGAGGTAGCAATTGTGATTCCACTAGAAGAAAAGGGTGACAACATTGGCATGACTGTTGAGATTCCTATTGTCCAGGAAGATCATGAAGGTTGGCAATAGGAAATTAATTCAGGACAGGAAAACTTTGAGCCATTAAATAATACAAAGATAATTGGAGAAGAGGAACAAAGAGAGGTGGATGTAACTGAAGAAATACAGGGATCACCTGCAGTAAGCTATGATCATAGACCTGCTCTCCATGTCACAAAATTTGCTGCAGGGATGGCATGTTTGAAGAACTTCGACATCAACAGACTACTTCTACACTTGAAATTGAGAGATTGCAAAGAATAATCCAGAACAAGAATCTGGAAATTGCTAACTTAAATGACACTCTCAACCAGGTGGTAGAGCTCATTCCACGTCTGATGTAGTGTCGAGTGCCTTCACCTATTTATGCAATGTATCTTAAAGCGTTGTATCTGAACTTCCAACTGATTAGAATCTGGAAAGGTAAAAATCCTTCATTAGATACCCAAGAATAATTTTATGAGGCATATAGAGATTCACCTCTGCACATCAGGAATCTTTTGTGTGAATTTTATCTGCATAATTTGACTGTACCCCAGGATAAAGATTGGAACTCCTTATGTTATGTTGGCGATATTCATATCAACTCTTTGATCTCCTAGATCACCAATGAGATAAGTAGGGGGGAACAATTTAATAGTCATCAACATGATGAGGCTAGTATGTTGTTAATAGTGAGGAATGAATCAAAGAATAGAATGGGTATCTACTTTGATTGGAAGATATTGTGGAGAGATGAAAGACCCAGGCCATTGATTGAGCCTTTGAGGAAAGAAATATTTTCTCAGTATTCCCAGGTAATAAACAATGATCTTGGGGCTGCAAACCTTCACATTCAAGCAAGATGGGAACATCTTCCATTTCAATTGAAAAAAGAAGAACCACATGCTCCTAATACCTTGTATGCAGCAACCAAAAGGGCAAAGAGATACATGAGGAATTCCAGGACAAAAAGGGAGAATTGGTTGCCCTTGGCTATGCAACCACCTATTCTCCTATGGCCATTACTGTCTATGCAGGGGGACAACAACATATATAACAGGAGTTCTGAGGATAACAGATGGAAAAGGTTGGAGGTAATGCGAGCTCACTTTTGGAGTTTCCAGCATGGAGAGTGTGGACAGCAGCAAAATGCTGATTTGAGAGAATTTGCCAGGAGAAGAAATGCTAGATTTGTTGAAGGGTCCAGCAAATAGTCGGTTGAGGGGAATGATGAGCCCAGTTTTTGGCACATGTAGATCATACTTTTACAAACACTTTTATGCTTTTTCATTATGCTAAAACAAAAATTTGGTGCTGATTATGGGATAAAACTCAAACTTTTTATGCTTAATGTAATAAGTATATTACACTAAGTCTTCCATGGTTATTACTTTAAATGTTTTTTTTAGTTTGATGAATGCCTTAGTAAACCTTGTGTGATGACAAACTTCCTGCAGCCTCTACTGTTGAACTTCCTGCAGCCATGCCTGGAATAATGTTTGCTTTAGATTAATGTTTAAATAGATGAATAAATAAAATGATGAATCGTCTTAAATGCTGAACGTGTTGAGCTAACTCTCTACCTCAGGAATAGTCGGCAGGATATTTTGTAGGTACCACAATTGGAGGAAGGAATTCAATTCCCACTCACGGGTAAAAGACCAAATCAATGAAGACCAGTTCAGTTGCTGAAGAATAGGGAGTCGGTTTCAACTCATCTGCCATACAAGAGGAGTGTTTTATAAATCTAGCTCAGGCGTCTTGATGGTGCATAAATCTAGGATAATGGCACTTTAAGGCTGATAAACTAATTTGACTCAGTTCTTTCATTTCTATCCACCGCTTTGCTAAGTTAGTTGAATGTAATAAAGACCTCCCGATTTATAAGGGAAGGTTAGTTAGTAGTTAGATTTAGTTTTCAATAAATAGCCCATTCTCCTTTAGAGAATGGGCTGGAAGATTACTATGTAAACAGATTTTTCAGTTTCAGAAATACAATCAAGAGAGATTGCATGCTATGTATTATTTTACCTTGAATCAATAAAGTTTATGAAGTTTTTCGCCTAATCTATTGTCTACTTTTGGCATTACCTAATGGGGCCCACTTAGGGAGCTACCTATACTTTCATTCTATAAGTTAGGATAGCTGCATTTTCTTTCATAGAAGTTAATGTGTTTGTTCCTGCAACTGGCAGAAACACAGAGCTGTCAATTGTTCCTGCAGCCACTAGATGCAGAGTAGTTTCATCTTTCAGTTTTTATTTCCAAAGCAAGTTATTCAGTAAAGTTATCCTAGTAATTAGAATTCCAGTATAAAGAATCTTAGGAAATCATGCATGTCTGGAAAGGTGATTAGTGCATATATTGTGCTGACCCATTTCAAGTTTACATCCTCGAGTTGATAATTAAATGGGGTTCTTTAGCATATTATGGTTGTTGGTTATGATGTTCAATCCCTAAGTAGAGGAATTCATATTCCTAGTTATTAAGTTGATTAAAGAACACTACAAAAGGTACAAAAAGGTGTTCCAGGTGAAAATAGTATTTCTGGTTTGAGAAATTGGATACTTGAAATCTTTTAAAGTTTTTAAATTTGAATGAAAATCTTCAAATGTTGGATGTCACCATGTTTTTACCTTTTTTTGGCCCCCTTTTCCATTGATGTCAAAGGGGGAGAGATTTGGAGAAGACTTGGAGAATTTTGGGAGTTTTTGGAAAGGGGGAGAATTTTTGTTTTCTTTTGAGAAATTTGAATCGAACTTTTTGCACATGTTTCCATCAATGACAATGGGGGAGATTTTTGGAAGTTTTTCATATATTGTCATTGATGTCACCATGTTGGTTTGGTACTAAGTACCAGTGTGAAGATCACTCTTATCCTATCCAGTATTTGATTTGGTATCTCTAGTATGTTGGTTCAAATATCTCCTCTGATAATCAATATGTTCTAAGGTTTTGGAAAAAGGCTTATAATGGTTGGAAGTGTGTATGTATGTATTTTTACATGTTCATATGATCGGGTAATGTGTTGGCATCGGTCCTTGAGATTGCATTTCAGTATTAAGATAATCCTAGCCAACTTGATGTTGCATGACATAAATGAATTACCCTTGGTATGAAGCTAACAAGTTATCATCTTGGAAAATATGTTTTGCATCAATTAGGCTGACCTAATCAATACATGCGGATACATCGGGTATTTATACAAGATGGCTAGAGGATGCGAATGTGGATGAAGCGATGAAGCAATGAAGGATAATTAATGTGAATGTGAAGAGAAGAAGAAGTGTGTATGAGCAAAGTATCTGAACAGTGGTTGAATATCAAGTCATGCAAGTGAATACTCTGAGCATCAAATGAATTGAACCTACACATGTAGTGTATCTTCTCATTTTACCTCTGACAGTTAGCCATTTTTGTTTACTTATTTCTATAGGCAGTGAGCCTCCATTTTGGACAGTAAGTCCTTATAAGTAGTGAGCTTTTGTATGTGGCAATGAGCCTCTTATTACTGGTATTGATAAAACTTTATATATTGTGAGTTAATCCTCACCGTGGTTTTTCCCTCATTGGGTTTTCCACGTAAATTATGGTGTTCTTGTGTTGTGAAGCTTAATGTTAGACTGTTACTTTAATTTTCTCTGTGCTGCAATAAAGTTTTAAGTATTTTTTCAATGAGTTTGTGTGGATACTAATTCACCCCCCTCTTAGTATCCAGTTTATTCAATAGTATATGTATAAAAATGGTATTTCATACAAATTTTGTGTCAATTTATAGGTTGTTGTGTTAGTTTTTAGTAGCAATAGATATTTGTGTTGGAATTTATAGGTAGATATAGATCTATCATTATTATATATGGCATTACTATGTACAAAAATGAGTATTGGGTTGATATAATTATCATTGTATAATGTATGAAATTGTTGTCTATAGAAATGACTATTGGGTCAATACATAAGAGGCTACATATGAGTTTATAACTGTAGATAATAAGTATATGATACTAACTGACTAGGACCAATAAGATATTGACTATTATAATTATTTAACAACAATAAAAAATGGGTCCTTAGCCCCCATATAAATTCGAACAACTCTATCATGTTGAATAAGATTTATATTATTTTTATTAGTTAAGTATACACTATTTTCATAATACCTACAAATACAAATAAAGATACTAGAATTCTATTACACAATGACCAATAAAAGTGCGTATAAATTTCAAAAGAAAAAAATTGAAAAATTTAACCATTTTCAAATATTAGGGAAAGATAGAACTTGGATGATTTATCTTTTATATATGATTTATCTTTTATATAGAAACTTTGCAAAAATAAAGAATTGGAATACGGAAAAGAAAACTCAATCCTTGTTTGTTTATTTCTAGATGCTTAAACAATGGTAGTTTGATTTAGAATATAACTCATAACTTGTGAAGTGTGAATATTAGGTAAAAATTGTATTGTCTTATTACCCAATATTCATACACGTAACTATGACTGAGTTGAATATCTATTGATTGCTCAAAAAATATACAATTTTAGTATGTCTAAATTTTAAAACAATATAGGGAAGAATCAATGTATACTAATAAGGATAGTTTTGTAAGTCAACATGAGAAACTATTACTATTATGTCATTATTCTTTGAAGATAACTCAAACACAATCAATTACAAGTTTTTAGAATAATTAATTCATTTTGGATAATATTATAAATGTTATGAATATAGATAATCAAACATAAAAAAAAATCCAACATGTGATTGTTCTTAGTTGTACCTAGATGAGAAAAAATTCCACTTAAATTATCTAAGTTGAAATATATTTAGTCTTGTAAAAGATAAGAGGTTGGTTTTTTGTTGGAAACAATTACTTGGGTTATTCACTTTCAAAGTTGGATAAGTGTGAATGATAAAATCTAAACTCATTGGATTCTATCAAATCTAAATTGATGTGGTGTCATGTTTTATGATTTTCTTTCAAGTTTCGATTTTTATCATCACTTGAGTTTATGGAGTTATAGTGTGAATCGATTAGTTTTATCTTGATTATGTCAAGTCAAGTTGAGATAGGAGTGGTGGAAAAATGACTGATAGTTTCATTTAGGTGTGTTTTATGCTATTAAATTCTTTGGCCAAAGTGATGCATAAGATACATGCATTGTTGATCCATAGTACTTAATAGGTTGCATGATAACAATATGTCATACTTAGTTAGAAGATATCTAGGTTTATATGAGAGGTCGCAAGAAATAACTTGTCAATGCCTCACATTCATTTCCCAGTTGACATGGTGCACTTGTGGATCTCCTTATCTACTACCCATATAAAGGGAAGTGCCATTTCCAATAGAAAAATGTGTGGGAGACCGTTAGTTCATGGATAGAGGTAAAGCACTCATATTATGCTCTCCCTCCATGCAATAGCTCAATACACCACAAGCTTGATACTCAAAGACACATTGTATGTTGATAAAGTGGTTTTTTTATTTAAATTATGTACTTGTATGTAAATAAAAAACTAGTTAAATCATTTTGTAAGAATGAAAATGTGTGAATATGTTTACATGGAGTATGCATGTAATTGATATAAAAATTAGAAATAATGTATTGTGATCCTAATAGGAAATTGAAATGAATCTTGAAAAGTATTATTAAGATGAAATTTGTTTGGGTGTTTTTATTTTTGATAAAAATGTTGCTCAAAATATTTATATTATTTTTATGAAAATTCAATGTGCTCTTGTTTATATTTATGATTTTTTCTTAAAAGTTATGGTTTTTTCCATTTTTTATGATATGAATGTAAGGTTTGTTACACATGGTATCAAAGTGGATTTCAAAAACTAGGGCCTATGAACCTACTTCATAGGGGGTAAATTCTAGTAGATTTAACTTTGCTAATCTATCCCTAACAATTATATTCTCTAAACGTGAAGATGAGGATTCTAATTCATAGAAACAAGGTGGAAAGAAATTCAAACAATCTAAATCAAAAGGAAAAACCATGAAAATAACCTCCTCTATAGAAGGATGACTCTAATATTTAGACCTTGGTAGCAACATTGGAATGAATAAGGATATAGAAAGAGAGGCATGTGAAACTTGCTACCCCCAATATAATCAAACAAAAGAAACCCTCAATGGTCTAAGATATGCATTTTGGCTATGGATATGATGCACCAATCATGAGTAGGGAGATTATAGAGGAGTACTTGTGTGTACACCCTATCTTAAGTAATGTAATATTGGATTCAAATGGAGAAGATGAACCTAAGAAGGCTACCTCATTTGAATAGTATATTCTAAATTGTTGTAAATCCAAAAGGGTCCTAATTAAGGATACTTTATGTCCACTATTTTATAAGAAAAAAATAATTTTCTTGTATTTTACATGTGATATTCTATTTTGATAAAAAAATTTAATACATAACCTTGTTAAAGACATATTAATTATTATAATTTCTAAAAAACTAGTAATTCCACACAAAATAATAAGCTTCTAATTCTACATTTTGACTTATTAGATCCAACCATGGTTCAAAGTAACTAGAAGGTCATTAGGATGGATTGAGTTAAGTTGCAAGTGACTCTATAGCTAAATTAGATCAAATTATTGTATCCATGAATGAGACCAAAGAAATATTCGGTGTTTTAAAAAAATAAGTGAGATGATCTCATGATTGTGAAGGAGGTGAGGAATAAAACCAAAAAAATAGTAAGAATGAAGGCCTCAATGAGTCTTAGGAAAGCTAGGTGAACCAGGAAGAGCTAATGAGGCAAGAAGATGTGAGGGCATGAATAGATAATGGGCTCACTCAAGATATAAAAATATCAACCCACCCAAGTTTGATGGGATTATATTAGGAGATGGAGTAGACGCATGGCTCAAAGATATGCAAAAATATTTTGAAATGTGAAACTACTATTAGAGAACTAATTCGTTTTGGGGAGTTTATCAACTTTTACCTGAGAGGATTCCGTGTAGTGGATGAATAAGAAGATGGATTGGGGCTTGATTAGAATGAATTTTATATGGGCCTAGTTCGTAGTTATTTTTACGTAAATGTGGCTACCCTAGCTATATTTGACTAGAAGCTAACCGATTTTTAGAATTTATGGTAAGGAGATATATCCATGATTGAGTGTTTGGAATAATGCACAAGACTCCTAAAATATGCACCCTAGTACTAGCGATATGAATGATTTTACATATAGAATTACAATATGGGGATTGAATCTTCATATTGGAGTTGACGTAGATGTCCATGGTTCATCAATGACAGACTAATTATTTGAAAAATCCTTCAAACAAGAAAAATCTTAAGTCTCTATCAACTTTAAAATAAGTCATATAAGAATTTTGGTTGTTCCAATTCTACACCTCCTTCAAAAAGAAGAATTGGATCCAAAATACCAAACATAAATTCAATGGAAAAAGATCCAAGAATGGTAAAAATGACTCTAATATGGGAAAAGGGACAATGATTTCAAGCAAAGAAATAGTACTAGAACAAAGGTGACTAAGTAATTAAGAATAAAGGACCTTTGGGTGGTTTCTTATTTCATGGAGGTGACCACTATGCAATCAATACCCAAATAAAATTCAAGGGAATAAGTTCAAAAACCCTTCATTGCCTACCTAGTAGATAGCCTTCCAAAAGATAATTCATCCAGTTGTGGATAACTATCAAGCAAAATACCAGATTGGCACTATCGATTCTTTGGTATCCCAATCTTCATTCTCATTGACACTGGTGCCACATAAATTTTGTAACACTTGGATTGATCAATAAGATTCCTAAGAGAGCTAGCTATATGCCAACTCGTGGTCAATTGAGTATGCAAATCAAGCAAGATCTCACCTGCGGAGCTATGTCTATTTGAGGCAAAGGTGAAGATAACCTCCTTTTTTACTGAGGTCAATTTGTATGTAGACATCATTTTAGGAATGAACTGGTTGTAGCATCATAGGGAAAAAATAAATTGTTTTCCTAAAATATTCAAGTGCCTAGACAACTTACAAAATAAAGTTGAATTTTGGGGAGTTAAGTGAGATGTCAAGATCAAGCAATTGTTAGATGTGTAGCTCATAATAGCTAGGAGGAAGGGTTGCTAGCTATTCACTATGAAAATAGATTAGCTCAAAGAATCCAAGGAACCATTAATTCAAGAGTATCCCTTTACGATTGTCAAGAAATTTTTCTAGAAGAATGACTAGTCTACCTCCCAAGAGAGAATTTGACTTCACCATATACATTGTACCAAGTTTTTAATTTGTGTAAAAGGCTCTATACTACATGAAAACCATAGACCTAGTTGAATTAAAATTTGAATTACAAGAGTTATTATCTAAAGGGTTGATTTGTCACATTATGCCATCATGGGGAGTGTGAGTGATCTTCATCAAGAAGGATGGGACACTAAATTTATGTATTAATTACTACATGCTAAATAAGGCCAAATTAAGAATAAGTACCTCTTAACCCACATTGATGATCTTTTTGATCAAATGTGTGTTGTGACAATATTTTCAAAGACTAATTTTAGGGTTGGTTATCACTAGACAAGGATTAAAGTTGAATACATCCATACAAAAACTTTTAAAATGAGTCATAAGCATTATGAGTTAACTGTCTTACTTTTTGGATTGACCAATGCCTCTACAATATTTATAAGTTTAATAAATAGTTAATCTAGAGATTACTTAGATAATTTTATCCTCGTCTTTCTAGATGATATTCTGATATACTCCGAGGATGAGGAGGAACATGCTCTTCATTAAGATTGGTTCTACAACATTTAAGACAAAAATTATATAGCAGTCTATCTAAATGTACCTTATTTCATAAAGAAGCGTAGTATTTGAGGTACATAATCTTTGCAAAGGGAATTGTGGTTGATCCTGCAACGATTCAAGCAATCATGGATTGGAAAACACCTAAGAACATGCATGAGGTATGCAATTTTATTAGACTAGCCAAGTATTAAAATAAATTTGTTATAATTTTTTCATGATTACAAAGCCCATTACGCCAATTCAAAGGAAAGATAAATGGTTTGAAGTGATAGAAAAGGGTGAGAAATCTTTTTGAATTGTGGAGAAAGTAACTTATGCTCCAATCTTAGAGTTCCTAATCTAGAGAGCCATTTTTCATCGTTATTGATGCACTAAGAAGACTGGGGGGTGTGCTTATGTAGGATGATTAGTATGTGGCTATGAATTGAGGAAACTTTGAAAATATGAATTTAGTTATGCTTCACAGACTTGGAATTGGCAACAATTTTACATGCCTTGCAAGTTTGGAGGCATTATCTATTGGGAAAACACTTTGAACTTAAATAAAAAAATCAAGGACTTAATTATATATTCACATAGAAAAACCTAAATGCATGCCAAAGGTATTGGCTAGAACTGTTGATCGATTGTGACATGGACTCTCTCTCTTTAGTGCTTGCTTATCTTCCTGATGATGGATCATGGAGTATGATCTGAAATGTTGATACAAAAACTTGACACAATTTCAATCTAGAAATAGTTGACATTTAATTATCATGGACTGTGGAAACTTGATGCTTTTAATATGACATGGACATCAATTACATAAATGAAAAATATAATCAAGTAGTTGATTCTCTTAGTTACAAGAATTATATTGCAACAATGACAATTGTTTAAATAATCTTTCAAGAGCATGTCTTGAGGAATTCTCTAGGTGATGATTTTTATAAACAAGTCAAGAATGCACTCTCAAAAAAGTCCCAAGATTCTAGGCATGGTAGATATTGATTTCGGCTTGATGGGTTGTTAAGATACAAAGATAGAAAGTTCATATATAATCAAAGTGACTTTTGAAACTTTTTTTAAAGCAAGTTCATTATGCCCCTTATTTGAGACACTTACGAGTAACTAATTTATTATTTGATCTTAAAACACTATAGTTCTAGAAGGGAATGAAGCAAGATGCCACAAATTTTGCTGCTAAATACTTAGAGTGTTAAAGAGTCAAGGTTTAACACCATCACCCAATAGGATTGTTGTATCCACATTATGTCCTTGAGTGGAAATGGTAAATTATTAGCACGGATTTCACAAAGGACTTCCTAAATCAAGGAATCATCATGATATGATTTTTATGGTGGTGAATACACTCACCAAAGTTCATTCAGAGTAACTTAAGCAGTGGGGCTCCATTGTTGGCTAGGAGATTTGTTCAAGAAATATTTTGTTTACATGGGGTTTCTTAAAAATCATCTTGCATAGAAATGTGCAAATGACCTCAAGGTTTTGGAAAACCTTATTTTTAGTGTCGGGGACTTAGCTAAAAATATTAGTTTGACCTAGATCATCTTGAATGATTAGACTAAGAGTTAACCATATTTTAAAGGATTTATTTTGTATGTATCCCATAGATTAACAATATAACTTGGAGGAATATTTTCCTCATTTTGAATTTACTTATAATAATTCTTACCAATCTACTATTAAAATGGCTC
Source organism: Sequoiadendron giganteum (assembly GCA_007115665.2). Taxonomy (NCBI): domain Eukaryota; kingdom Viridiplantae; phylum Streptophyta; class Pinopsida; order Cupressales; family Cupressaceae; genus Sequoiadendron; species Sequoiadendron giganteum. The sequence goes on from CM021104.1 coordinate 105,287,571, forward strand.
CCTTCAAGGCACTATGTGGTGAAAATTGCATAACACCTACCAATTGGGATATACTAGAGAATAAGGTTTACATAGGACTAGATATGTTAATAGATATGGAAGAACAAGTTTCAAAGTTGATTAAATAGAGGTTGATTGAGGCCAACAATAGGCAAACAATAGGCAAAAGAGTTAAGCATATGAAAAATGGAACTCCCAATAGTTAGATATCAAAGATAAAGTTCTTTTGAGAGTCAAATCACATAAGATTTCAATTAAATTTGGGAAGTCAACTAAGGTTGATCATAGATATGTGGGCTCATTTGAGGTCCTAGAGCTCAACCCAATTGGATACATATCTTATTTAGCTTATCTTTCCCATTTGCATACTTATTTATTTTATGTTTCATACCTAAAGAAATACATGTCTAATTTTTCTCATGCACTCAATTAGAATGCTCTTCAAGTTTTAGACCTGAGAGTGGTTATGGTCAAGCCTTCTAGAGTGCTCAAGGTTTGAAAGCTACACTTGCATAAAAAAGAAGTCACTCAATGCATGGTCCAGTGGGACCAATACACAAATGATAGTACACAAATGACAGTGCCACCTAGAAGGATTGCAAAGAGTTCCACCAAGCTTTTCCTGATTTTTTTCCTTGAGTTTAATCAATCTTTTTGTTATTTTTTCATACTTTTTTGAGGTATCAAGATGATGAATTATCTAAAGGGGGGAGATGTGACGTCACAATTATTGAAGACATTTAAATTATGATAATTATGATACTTACAAAAATATGACTTTCTTTTATATATATGTTGGATATAAATTATTATAATGTGATTATTGTTCTTTCATGTACTCATGCGAATGTAAAAAATTTAATACCACATCTCAATATCAAAATGATTGTGAAATTTAAACTTTAACTTTATCATTATTAGAAATAGTAGATAAATAAATGATATGCATGAACAAATATAAATGACTAATGAGACTCCATGTTTCATATCATGATGTTGTTTATTTATGGAAGATGGTTATTGATTTTATAAACATAATGCAACCAGCCCATCCATCTTAGAGTGGATGTAGACAAAAATATAGTATTAACTAGCATTCGAGGAGAGTAGAGCAACCTTTAGGTATCCCTCAAAAATCTTTATAGACTACAAATCTTAAGTTTACTAGTAATTCACAAATCTGACAAACTAGATCTAGTGGCTATAAACCTATAAGCTAGATCGTGATTGAGAAAAAAAAATGTTTTTCTTCGCAAATAATCCCAATTAGGTCGCTTTTCTTAAAGAAGAAAACAGAATAATGGAATCACGATATGAGAATGGCAATAAGAATCTTGTAGTAAATCAAAGTAGCATCTAGCTTCTGCATGAGTTCCCTTTGGAATTATATAAGACAGCACAAAAAATCACTCCCAGCCTAAACAAATATTAAAAGTTAAGATCCAGTTTCTAGAGCAGGAAATTTGAAGCTATTAAATATAAATGGGGATGAATCATCATTAAGTTAAATGAAGTAGATGTTTCTTCCCAAATGATCCCAATTAGATTGCTCTTCTTAGAGAGCATTTAACAAATACAAGCACATTTTGAGAATGATTTGTTTTCATTTGATTTTGACACCAAAATATGGACCGAGTGCAATGGGTGTTTTCTTCTTCATTTAGGACTTACCAAAAAATAGCCTTGTAATATGAAACAGCGCTACCCATACTAGTTGTAAACGTGTATTCTAGCAGGAAGATAAGCATAGCCCTGTAACAAATAGAAATGATATACAGAATTAGCCGATATATTGTAATGTAGTAAGAGGGAAGAAAAATACAGACTACCATTTTTGCTTGGAGGAGCTAAAGCATCAATTTATCTGTTGCATAATCTAAGCAAATTCTGAGAAAAGGTAATTGCATCCATTGTCAGCTAGCATTTTTTCCAGGGAAATGTCTTGCAATGCAACCAAAGTTGTTTCTAGAGTGTCAAGGCTTGCCTGATTTGCAAATGTGAAAATAGGTAACGCCTGCATGGCACCAACAGCAGTGCAATGCATAAAACATTCATGTCATCTTATTGTAATAAAGCACATATTAACATTTAAACTAGAACTATATCTATCTCTGGAAAATGCATTGACTTTGAGGAGCAACACATACTAGCATCTGAATGGCACCAAAGCATTTTGGGGACAGACTGATTGGCTTCAGAATTAGGCATAAGAAGATTTAGGCCCAAAGAGGAACAGAAGGAAACATAATCAATTCAGCTCAAGAAAAGCCACCCAAAAGATAACTCTTTTTCAAAAACATCTTGACCTGTCAGAATGCTTTGCTTTATCTAAGGAAATAAATAAGAAAACATCTTGACCTATCAAAATGATTTACTTTGTCTTAGAAAATAAATATGATACACTATTTAATCCAATATATATTCTAACAAATTGACACCAAACATAAAAATAAAGAGCAACATCCAATTATATACCTTTATACAATTGCAATGAATTCTGGTATCTAGCAAATGAAATTTTGGGTGTTGGCTTAGTGATATTTCTCAAGAACGATATGGAATTAGACTAAAAGAAATGTAAGAAAAAGGTAATTTCTCACTATGCTTTCTAGAACACCAAATCCTTATTATTTCAGTATCTCTAATCAAATCTTCATGCTTCAAAGAACTAATATGGCTTCCTTTGCATGAACCTGATGCTTCCCATGTTAAACCGAAAATTACAACATACTCTTGCATATCAAAAATTGAATCCTAACAATCAGTTCATCAAATATCAAAGCAATATGAATAATAGAATAAGGAGCAATAAATCAAACAATACATCATGAAGACTCCATAAAGAATTTAAAATCCGCCTATACACTAGCAATCTTAAAATCTGCATGCACACCACCACAGATCCCACAAAATAATGAAATAAGAAAACCCCCGAATCCTCCGTTCCCAAGATAAATTTAGGGTTTTCATCGCTTCAATACCCAGTTTTCCCCCCCTTCCCCACAAAAAGAAGCAAGGATGGATGGTTGACAGCTAATGGACATAACGACCACATTCGTAAAACATTCTCCAATTTTCTTATTGTAAGACCTTACACCAAGTTAGCACCTTTCATACCAAATGTTTTATATCTTTGGCGGAATGGATACCCCTCAGTCTTTGACCCTTAATCGAAGAGGTTCAACCCAAGAAGACTCGTGCTCTGTATCGAATAGTAAAAATTAATTTGTGGATGACCTCCATCAAAAAAATATATATATGAAAAAAAATGATATATTAAAAAAAAAAAAACATAAAAAAAATGTTAAATTGCATATTTAAAACAAATTAATTATAATAACTAAAAACATTCATCACAACATTTACACTCAAGGCTGCCTTAAACAAATCTAACTGCAACATTTTAACAGGTTTTCTGTGGATAAGAATTCTATATAGGTTTAATCAAAACACTGAGAAAATCAGAATGAGGATTTTGGGGGTTTTGAGAGTTTCGGAGTTTTGTCAAAGCAGATTTCAGATGCCAATGACATCTGCATAGTATTTTCAATGGGGAGCCCGGAAGCGGCTTATGGCATGGGAGAAGTCATATCAGGACGAGGAGGTTATGAAAAACAAATCGGCCATTCGATGAGATAGGCGCATTGTTGGAGCTGATAAAGAAGCTGCCGCAATTATAATCCCTTGTTACCCTGATAAAAAAAAAAGCACTGCACTACAACAACAGTAGCCCTCATTGCAACTGTGAATTTCATTTTTTTTATCAGGGTAACAAGGGATTATAACTACGGCCCTCGCTCTCCGGTGATTTCTCTCATGCCACTCGGCTCGAAAGGGCAGATATCACACGAGACATGAAATCTGAAGGTTTGGAAGAAGTGGCTGATCCAGAGCAGGTGTATTCGATAGCAATGCTCGGAGATGTGGTTAACACAGCCTATGATAGTTCGCATTCCATTCCTAGCAGTTTAGGCTATGCACAATGGGGTGTCTAGGAAAACTTATAAATATGTTTTGATGGGTGATGCAACGGTTTTGCTTGCTTTTTGCTGTATATTCGCATGCACAGATTGTTCATTTGCCTTTCTTCTATGGTTTGAGATTACATTTAGGGATGGCCAATTGCCTCCAAAATTGATATTTCCCATCGTTTTGACAAACATCTATGTTTAGTCATAAATGCAATTACAACAAATTAGTTGACATCCGGATTAATTTTGGAATGTACTAATTTTTGGTCTGGGTGGGGTCATGGGGTCTTATGGGGCTTTACGATATATTTTTAAGGAGCAAGGGGTCTATGAAGCAAAACAAAAAATATTACGGGATAAATTATAATTTTTTTCTCAAAATAGCAGCTCCTACTTTTTAGTTGAAAAACTTAAGCAGGTGCAAAAGGGATAGGGCTAGAAATTGTCCCACCAGTTTAGGCTTTTTTCTGCACTTGTCAATCATATGAAGTTTTAAAATTCTTGTCAATTAATTTTTTTATTATTTTATATTTATGTATTCAATTGAAATGAATATGCAAAATAATAAAATTCATGAGACCACTAGCTTCTATAAATATAAGGGTGGGGTCTCATGGGGGAGTTTCATGATCTATTTTGAAGGAGCGTGGGGTCCCATGAAGCAAAATGAAAAATGCTATAGGATTAATGTATGGTCCCATGAGGGGCTTGGGCTTTTATTTTCATGGATCAAGTGGTTCCATGAAACAAAAAAAACTATGCTAAGGGATTAATTGGAATCTAGGACTGCAAATTTCAGTGGATGAAATTGAGGTGGAGTTAGAATTTTGTTTGCCACTTGTCTATCACTTAAAATTTTAAATTCCTAAAAAACAATTGAGAGAATTTTTATTTATTTATTAATTTTTACCAAAACTACTCCATTCTTAAATTTTGGAGCTCAAACTTTTAAGTTGGATTGCAAAATTGAATTCATGGGACCACTAGCCTTAAAATATTCATAATCAATCTAAGCAGCACCCACTGAAATTTTTTAGAAGCCCCCCTCCATGGGACCATACGCTTAATGAGAATTCTTTCCTCAAAAATAGCAACCCCTACTTTTTAGCTCAAAAACTTAAGCAGGTGCAAAAAGGGTGAGGCTAGAAATTGCTCCACCAGCTTAGGCTTTTTTTTTTGCCACTTGTCAAACATATGTAGTTTTAAATTTTTTGCCAATTAATTTTTTTATTATTTTTATATTTATTTACTGTGCTTAATTGAATATGCAAAATAATAAAATTCATAGATCACTAGCTTCCATAAATATAGGAGCTTAAACTTTTAAGTTTAAATCACCTCCTTTACAAAAATCTTAAGCAGCACCCATTGAATTTTTTTAGGAAGCCCTTTTCCATGGAACCCCACCCTAAGAACTTAAATTTTTAAGTTTAAACTACGGTTACAAAATTCATGAGATCGTCTACTTTAAAATAATCCTACAAAATCTCAGCAACACCCACTGAATTTTTTTAGGAAGCTCCCTTCATAATGCCTTCCAATGTTTGCCATCGATAAGCAAGCGGATCAGACCTCTTCTGCGAAACTCGTTGCATCTTCAATGTCAGTCTGTTGTTCTAAAGGGTAAATATATGGTTTGATGCAGGGTTTTGAATCCCACATGTGTGGAGTGAAAAAAATCAATTGAGAAAGGGATTATAAGTAGAGAGGCTTAATATATATATTACAATGAATAGGAAATGAATTTTGAAGCACCAGTCCTTCCTCACAAGATTGGAGCAGCTACCATCATGACAGTGGGGATATTGTAAACAAGATATGTTGCCCCAAATCAAAGAACGTTAGATTCATCTCCAAACGCTCAATTTGTATCTTATCCATTATTTAATTTTGTTCTATTCTCATGTTGGATCCATTCGCTATCTTTAGTCAAAAGTGTGGTGTAGAGAATAATTGATTTATTTGGTATTGATTTTGCTTTTGATTTTGATATTTCTTTGAGGTTTTGTATAGATAAATTTTTATCTAATTTACAATTGCACTAATTTCATAAGACAGATTTTCAAACCCATTTATAATCGGTCATGAATTTTTCTTTAAATCTATTGTTTTTATATTGAAAACATAAATTTAATAAGTCTTAAATGTTTTTTGAAAAGTTATTTTAAATTCAATCAATCAAATTTAAACAAAAATATTGAATTAAAATATTTTAGAATTACAAAAATTAATTAGCTTTAAATAATATCATAGGAAGGTAGTAATTTAACTTTTAATTTAAAAAAAATATTATATACAAATTTTTAAATTGTTAAATAAATAAATGTTTTTTCATGGTCATCATAAATATAAAAATTATGAAAATCATTAGTTGAAAAATAAAAGACATCATAGGTGTTATGCCTATAGTTTTTGCTACAAAAATCGAACAAATTTATTTTTATTTAAAAAAAAAACCATACATTAAGTTAATTATTCATTCCTAGTATTTGAAGGGAACACTAATCATGATGTACATTAGTGAAAGAGAAGAAGTTACTACAATTAATCTTACCAACAATTTCAACTTTAATTAAATGGCCATCAATTAATTGGCATCCAATTCATAACAATGATGTTAGCATCAAGTTAAAACCACAAGCAATGATAAAACTATCCTTTAACTTGCCCATTAATATTATTATTAATATTTTTTATTAACGATCTTCTATTCTTATTTGTTTAATTTTTGTTTGTTTCTACTTAAAATAAATATAAATAATAAATAATAATATAAACCCTTAAAAATAATTACATGGTTACAACATTCATACATTTACCTTGTAATCGTTTAAATAGAATTAATTAACACTTAAATATTATTATTATGTTTATATCAATATTTTATATCATTAATAATTAATATATATTACCTTTAAACTTCAAATTTCCTCTATAAATCACAAATTAATATTATTAGTCTTAAAATTTCACTTTATAAAATTCAAAAATAATACTTTCTAATTTTTCATTTTTATTTTTTTCCATTAAATATCATAATTATTCAACTTCTAAAAGAGAACACACACACATATATATTTAAACTAATAGTTGGAATGCTTCCATATTTTTCTAATCTTAAGAGTTAGTTTTTTTATTTCTATTTAGAAAGAATACTTTCTAACTTTCCATTTTTCCAATTAAATATCATAATTATTCAACTTCTAAAAGACAACACACACATATATATTAAATTAATAATTGAAATGTTTCCATATTTTTCTAATCTGAAGAGTTAGTTTTTTTGTTTCTATTTAGAAAGAATACTTTCTAACTTTCTATTTTTCCAATTAAATACCATAACTGTTCGGTTTCTAAGAGAACACATATATATTTACACTAATAATTGAAATGTTTCCATATTTTTCTAATTTTAAGAGTTAATTTTTGTTTGGATTCAAAAATAAAACTTTCTAACTTTCTATTTTTCCAATTAAATACCATATTTATTCATATTTCTATTTCTACTTTAAACCAAATGTGGCTTTTCTTTGATCTGGAGGTGAGCAATATAATAATTTTATTGTTTAAAAAGTACGAGGATCTAGAATTTTAGTTTTACTTTTATTTTAAGCGCAGTTGATGAGACAAGAAAGAGGATTTTGTTAAGGAAGCAGACTACACTGCATTAAGTATTAATTTAAGAGTATTGATTCCACAAAATATTGGACAGTCACAATGATTCCACATAAACGGAGGGCAATATGAACACGTTCAATGCATTTTGCCTAGAATGAAATCTACAGTGTAGATTTTGAGTCGTACGAATCCCCTCAAGCCCATCATTACCAAACTTAAATGATGAGTATGGTAGCCAGGCAATATTTTGATCATATGTTTGCATGTTGTAAATGCATGATGGCAATTAACACCAGAGCAAATCATTTTTGAAATTGAACATCGATTGCATAGAGCATTACGTTCTTTCACTTTTGGTAAACTTCTATCTGTAATTTTAATTCCCATGTTCAATTTAAAGCCGGAAAATGGTGGTTTAAAGAGCTTTATGAGAGGTGGAAATATTCTTTAGCTGCCTTCACTTTGAGAATCATTCAAAGTATCCCTAATAGAGATGGGATGATAAATGTCCTAAATCATCCTTTTTTTTATTTAATATTTTTTTAAGATAAACAAGGAAGAAATACCCATATTAATAGAAGAATAAGAATGAGCTAGTTTAAAATCATAATTGGAATAGTTAAGTATGGGTAATTAATGCTCAGATTATTGACAGTATTAGCTGGAATCAACCATGCAATACGGTATAGCTCGCACAACCTCTGTCTACAACCCGCGTGCAACTGTGCATATATTCATCATGAATGATATGTGTAAGGTCTCGTTAGACAATTAATAAAGGGGCAAAAGGTGCATTTATTCTAGCAGTATTTACCTACAGAATTTTTACCTCAACTCTCATCCACAATTACTGCTAACTTTGGGGCAGGGTACTGTGTAGGCTTGGGATTGCATTTATCCTTGGTAGTTAGTGTAACTGTAGATTAAAATAGATGTATCTTTCGAATGATGATGAGATGGATAATTTGCAACTAGAATAACAATGTTAATACTAATCTAAGTAATAATTTAAAATCAAACAACAAAGAACGAGGAAATAAACTAAACAAACTAAACAATTTAATGGAAAGCTCTCACTGAATATGCGTTCGCCTCTTCGAATTATCTTGATTGTTCTTCTTTATTTTGTTTTTTCAGTATTTTTGCCCTCAGATTTATGTATTTGAATGCAAATATAACTTCGTTGAGTGTCTAAGCAAAATATCGAAGATAAGTCTCTTTTCAAAAGTGTATGATTTCAGGAGGAGGAATAATGATAATGATAGACCATTTTATAGATTTTGGGTTTTCGAACGATTGACTCAAATTGAAAGAGAGACCAACGGATGAGATTGATGAATGTCATGTGATGTGAGTTCTGTATCAGATAGAACATGAGTTAGAATGGGAGTTAGAACACGAGTTCAGGAAAGACTGCAGATAGAGATTAAGTTAGAACGTGAGTTAGAACACGAGTTTAGGATCTTAATCTCCAAAAATAGAAGAAATAGACTTTGTATGCAGAAGCCAAAGTTAGAACTTGAAAACTAATGCATTCGAATGCAAACAAGAGTTAGAACTAGTTAATCGACTAGTTGTGATGGAGAGTCTTCTCGCATAGATAAACAGCTGTTGAATCCAGAGATAACTGGAGAACTAAAAATAGATCTCAAGTCAGAAGGTGAGTGAATGACTTAGATAACTGAATGATAGAGGACAGTGACATAAATAATTAAATATTAATTAAATATTAATTTAATTCAACATTCGAAAATAAGAAACTTTAATTAAATAAATAAAGATAATTTATTTAATTTGACTTTTGAAAAGGATAATATGAATAATTAAATAATAAATATTTAATTATAGATAAAGGGGGTCAAATGAATAATTAAATAAAGATATTTAATTATAGTTGGAAAAGTATGATAAAGGGTAATTAAATAATAAATTATTTAATTGATAGATAAAGGGGGAATAATTAATTAGTTCGCAACATTTATTTAATTAAATAGGTTGAATAAAGATTAATAATGAATTAATGAATTAATTAAAAAGGGGGATTTAATTAATAGAGAAAATATGTGTTAGAAAGATTAATTAAATAATTAACATTATTTAATCAAGACCACGGACTATAGAAAATTATGTCGAATGTGTACTCGTAGGTCTAAAACAATTTTTGGTATCTACAGTTTGACCATCTTTGATACAATGTTGGTACAGCGTTGTGTCAAAGAAAATATGCCCCGATCATGTCCCAATATGAAACAGGTTAAGGTATGCCCCATCAGAAAAATTGACAAATTTTTGAAAGTTTCAAAAAAATCAGGAAATATTCTCAATAAGTCAATTTGATAGTTAGAAATGCTATGGAGTTGACGGAAATGAATTTGGAGTTGATACTGAGGAATGTGGGTCATTTGAAGTTGAAAGGTTAAGCGGCCAATAGATTAGGTTAGAAGAAATGTTATTTCAAACCCACCTATAAAAAGAAATTAGGGCTAAACCTAATTCATTTGCACCCAGAGGAGTTAGAAAAAGAGGAGATTTGCTCTGAGTAGCTGACGAAAATGGCACCCATTCCCTATGCTATGCATCATGGTTATCGGATCCGGATGTTTAGGAGGCCAGCCGACGTAGGACCACCGATATGTACCTGAAAATGAACTCTTCAAAGTTATTTTTGCATGTAATTTTAGGTGTTTGAAAAGTAATTAAGCAAATGTGGTGCTTCATAAATGATGCATCTGCCGTCGTATTCGCCGCATCTGACTGCGAAATGACACGTGTGAAAACACGCCTAGGCTAGGTTAGGCAGTTTAGGGATTAAACGCATTTGAAATATAATGCATCGCATCTATAGTTATGCAACGCATATGCATTAGGAGTAGAAGCATGTGTGGTTGTGAACCGCATATGCATTTGTGAAACACATATGTTGTAGATAGGTAGGTTGATGAAAAATGCATCACATTTGTTAAAAATGCACCGCATGTGGTTTAGTGAACCGCATGTGCAGTAGTTTGAAAGGGGTTGTGGAAAATATGTGACGCATATGTAATTTTCACCGCAAATGAGGCTTCGTGCAACGTATTTGCAAAACTGCACCGCATTTGTGAAAGTGAGCCGCATTTGACTGGTAAAATTTTTGAAAATTTTTTCTAAAGAAAATTTGAAAATTCTTGACATCATGGTTTAAATGCAGGTGGTTCTAGATCCTATTTATACATGGGATTCATGACCAGACATATTTTATCTGAGAGATCGGTTGACTACTGTAGAGATTCGACTATTATGGAGACTGGGTCTATGTCACTATTTGTCGATGCCCACTATTCAGGCGAATAAGGGTATGTTGACGACATTATGCGAGCGATGGCATTCAGAGACATCGTCGTTTCATTTACCAACTACGGAGGCCACTGTCACATTAGAGGATGT